>JAQZBX010104431.1:0-10951 GCA_029593785.1 Cabassous unicinctus | reverse complement strand
CTATCACCATTCATCATTATATGTCTAGGAATTTGTCAACCTTTAATTTTTCTCACAAGTAAAATACATAAACCATTTTAGGAACCTGAAATTACTGCGATCTAGTATCTGCTTCCTTTGAGATGATTTATGTTTAATGTTTCCTGCATGCATTTTTGTTTTGTTCAGAGATCAAATAAATCAACCTAAAACTTTGGATTAGATCCTGGTCAAATGGAAAGTTCACCTGGAAATTACATCTCACACTTAAACCAGGAAGCTAAAGTGAACACAGAGGAAAAGAATTCCTTGCCATTCCCCCTGACAATGCCAAGACACCTGTAATGTTGAGGAGAGCTGTTAAGGTACCATGCCATCATCCCTGGGACCAATTTAGAAGGAAAATTGCTTGGCATGTTCCATGGGCTTATGTATCCATGTTAAGTTTATGCCAGTGAGTTCTCTATCTCTTAGAAGCCACATAATGTTGAACATCATTTTTTGGTATTCTTTTCTGATAATCCAATTGATGATGGGGTAAAAGAGAAGGTATTTCTACAGATATAATTAATCTGTGACTGAGAGCTCAGAAAATTAACCACCAAGGATGGAACAGTACATTTTTCACTATGAAATATTTTATATTTAAAGTGTGATATTAGAATAGGGAGTGAACAGTGTTCATTACAAACAAAATTTAATACAACAAAATTCAAAGAGATGAAAATCATTCATAAATACTGTTACTCTTTAGATATAGTTCATCCAATTATTTTCCTTTATGCATATAATGCTTATTTATATGTATACGTACGTGGTTACATAATTTTTATCACAATGTATTTTCAGGAAATCCTGATTTTATTATTAAATATTTATAATACACTTTGATCTATTTTATATCAAACATTTCCAAAATCAAAATTTCATGTATTTTGCATTGGCTCGTGCAGTATAACTAACTCCTTTCTAGGAGTGTGCACCAGCTGATAAATGGGCAATTTTGAGGCATTTTAAGAAACATACAGTGTAATTTCTCCAGTCAGTTTTGGCAGTGTCATCTAATTCATCTGCACAGCACATATATTGTTGTATTCAGACACAACAATATTTGTGCAACCACTTCTATTTTTTTTTAAGATTTATTTTATTTATTTCTCCCCTCTTCATTGTTTGCACTTGCTGTGTCTTTTCATCTTCCTTGTCTCTTTAGGAGGCACCAGGAACCAAACCTGGGACCTCCAATGTGGGAGGGAGGCACCCAGTTGCCTGAGCCACCTATGTTCCCTGAGCCACCACTGTTCCCTGCTTTGTAGTGTCTCTCACCATATTTTTTCTCCTTGTGTGTCTTGTTGCATCATCTTGCTGTGTCAGCTTGCTGTGCCTGCCCACTGCATTGCTCGTCTTCTTTAGGAGGGCTCAGGAACCCCTGCTCCTTGCTTGGTTGTGTCTCTCATTATGTTGTTTCTTCTTGTGTCTCTTGTTGTATCAGCTTGCTGCACCTGCCCATCATGCTAGCTCACTGTCCTCTTCAGGAGGCACTGGGAACTGAATCAAGGACCTGCCATGTGGTAGGCAGGAGGCCAATCTCTTGAGCCACCTCTGCTTCATGTGTATTAGCTATTATTAAATAAAATGAAACATGAGAGAAAAACATAAAAATCAGTGCTGAGATGACTAAATATTTTATAATTAATTTAATGGCCAAAGCTCACTTCCTCTATATATAACCAGGTGAATTGCTTTCTTGTGACTGCACTAATTAATAATAATGAAATAATTATTATGTAGATTTAGAAGCAACACCTTTTACATTAGAAATTATTTATACTTTGGAATACCAGGAAAGAATTTGATGACATGGACCAAGAAGTTATAAAATAATATATATTCAATGAATTTTTGGAAGCATAATTTATCTTTTCATCAAAAACTCAGTGATACTGACATAACCTTAATTGAGGATTTAAAAGCTGCATCAGTTTATTTCACAATTGGTGATATCAGACTTTAAGAAACATGAGAAAGTAATTGACATTTCTATGCCAATGCCAGTCCAATAGGGTCTGCTTACTCCTTACAAAATCACCAAGATCAAGTATTTATTTCCAGCATTAAAATCAATTTTTATAGTCATTAAGTGTATGTAGCCGTTTGGCAGTTTGATTTAATTATGAATTCCAAAAATCTATATTAGATTATGCTTGTAAACTGATCTGTTCATCTGGGCATGATTGTTCATTGGGGCTTTGATTGGGCCACATCATTAGGGCATTGAGCCCCACCCCTTGGTGGGTGGAGGAGTCAAATATAAAAGGCATGACAAGAACAGAGTTGAAGCAGGTTTGATGTTGGAGTTTTGATGTTGGATGTTGGAGAGGAGTCCCTGGGAAGAGAAGCAAGCCATTCACCTGATAGTCTACAGCTGACCTTGTGGAGGAAACAGAGGAGCTAAGCCTGGAAAGAAATGCAGCCCCAGGAAGAGAGGAACCCAAGAAGACTGAACACTGGCAAACGTCAGCAGCTGTCTTGCTCCAACACATGGAAATGGACTTTGGTGAGAGAAGAAACTTAACGCTTTATGGCCTGGTATCTGTGGACTTCTACCCCAAATAAATACCCTTTATAAAGACCAACCCATTTCTGCTATTTCGCATTAGCACCCCTTTGGCTGACTAATAGAGTGTACTTTCAAATAATAAAAGTAAAAGTTGAAGAAAGAATACTTCATAAAACTAAATTTAAGTCTATTTTTTTGCTGAATTTTTATTACTGGGAATCCAATATATCATCTCCAATCATAAAATAATTTTGATAGAATATCAGGAGTGAGAGATAGAAAGGAAACATGTCTTCTTTTTAATTAAAAAAAAAATTTAGAACTTTATCACTGACAGTTATACAATGTCATTATTTTCTTAAATTCTATTCTTCCTTTAAATTTTATCAAATTTTGTTTTACATGTTTTGAATACTTTATTGCTAAGGAATATTTTAATTTTCTTTAAAACTTTATCTATGGATATTTTATACTTACCTTCATATCTCTGGAATATAGAGGTCTACTTTTTTCTGGTAGTACTATTTTGAACACTCATATTTATATGCTTATATTTATAGACATATGTCTGTATATCTTATTACTATTCAGCTATTATAGCCATCACATGTTTTGTGTTAATTTTTAATAGAGTCAATTACTTTGAATAAGTATTAAATATATGTTTAAAGGTATTTTACAATGTTATCTCAAACTTTAGGTTCATCTTGAAATCTGTTTGAATTAACATTTTCTTCATTAATATGGTCCATATTTTCTTGCTTTTTCTTATGTTTTGTAATTATTTTATAATATACTGAACTCTATAAGTCATATTTTGGAGTCTGAATTATTTTGTTTTTCACTAAGAGATATTGAACTGTGTTTTGGCTGGCAATAAATGACTGGCAATGCCTTTTGAATCTCTCAGGTCTCATATTATTCTTTGTTAAGGAAAACCTCATTGTGTTATCCACAGTCTTAAGGCATAGTATTCACTAAAGTACTTGGTTCTTACACTTCTATTGTGTCACCTTTTTTCCCTTATTTTCTTGTCTGAGTTAGTCAAATGTTAGTAAACATTTTAAATTGTGTGCTTTTAATTAGAATAATCAAAAGAAAATCATATCTGGCAAATTTCAAGCCTAGGATTTGATCACATGGTATGGGAGAGAGTAAGAGTATTGGGAGAGTCAGGTGATAGAAAGATGAAAATTAATTAATGTACAGCTTATTGTGGAAAGTTCAGCATTATAGGGGGGCTTTAAAGGGAGGTTAAAAAAAGAATCAGAGACACTAGAGCCAAATATGAAAAGCCTTCTGAGAATAGCTAATATGTGCATTAAAGCATAATTTAATGCAAATGATACATATATATATTTGATTTCTATGGCTAGCAAATAGAGTATACTAAGTATTTGTTCCTATAGATTGAATGAATAAATAAGTGCAAGCTACTTGAAATTTTCTACATAAGAATACATATTCAGGGAGTTGAAAAAAATATAAATAACACAAACAAATTAGAAGCAGGATAAATATAAATAAGGTATGAAAGCCATGATATTTCACAAAGTTATTTAAAACTTTGTGTGACATATAGAATAAGAGAATGAAAATTTCAGGTAAAAATAGAAATGGATAAAATATAATTACTTTAATAAGTCTCAATTATGAGGAGGAAAAAATCTTCAAAGCAACCATCCTTTTTCAGATTCTGTGATTAGAATGAAAAATCCTATATAATTTGAGTAACGAGTGAGTGAATAGATAGTTGCCTGAATATATTCTTACAATAATGTATTATAATGTTTAATAAGTTGTTCCTTGTATTATAACATTCATTAATATATATTATTATATTTTAAAGTGAAGTATTAAGGATTTAGATCCCTGTAAAATAGTTAAGAGAAAAAAAGGAAAATGTAAAAGGAAATATATAATATATATACATATAAATACAGAGAGATTTTATCAAATAAGCTACCTTCAGTCATTCCAAATACTGAAGACTGATTCTCTTTAAAGGAGGTTTGTTTGTGATGTATGAGATATCTGAATTTTCTAATCAGTTGGCTCCAATTATTTGTCATATAGGTGAATATAATTAAGTTTATACTTATTTCCCTATTCTATCTATTCAGTAAATACATTTCATAATGAATATATCTGTAAATTTTTCTGCCATATTTAATATATACAAAATAAATACTTTAAAGATTAATCCTAGTAATATAATTTTCAACTAAATTAACATTTTTTAAAATACCAATATGGAAATGTCTACCCATATAGCAAAGAAATATGCAAATGTGACAACCCCCATCCGAAAAAACAGATAGCATCTACAACTGAAAACAAAACAGTTCTTCAAGATTGAGGAATGAACAAATTTAACAGGGAAATGCAACTATGGACTGAAGTAGATTTATTATTATTCTAGCAATGGAAGAACTTGTAACGTTGATATAAAGGCAGTGGTCATCCGAGGGTCAGAGGGGAGGGAGAGGGAAAAATTGGTGTAGCGTGGGGTGCTTTTATTTATTTATTTTTTTTACGGTACTGGGGCCAGGAAATGAACCTTGGACCTTGCGTGTGGGAAGAGAACTTCATCAAGTTTCTCTTTGATTCCTTTCAATATATATTTCAAATGTGTTAGTCTAATTCATTCCTTTGATTTATGCAATCATTAATTCATAGTAAAGACAGTACTGAAAGATACACTCTTTCTAATGGTCATGTTGTAACAATGTCTGGGAGAGTCCATTCATCTGAGTTTACATTAAAGAATATTCAGTACTGAAATTGTCTCTCCATGGTAGAATATAAATTTCCTTTTAAGATGATAGATTCATTATTAGGAAAGCTTTTCTGAATGATTTGGAGCCATAAAAGTCTCTCTATATACATCCACATTGTTTTGTGAATTATTCAGCAGCTAGTGCTTCATTTATTTACACAAAGACTCAAATACAGATGCATATTTGCTTAAATTCATGAAGTTAGAGAGTCACACTAATAGTTATTTGGATGTTAAACTCTTCTCTATTTAATGGAGAACATAGTCTACTTCTTATAAAGATCACTTTTTCTGTGTAATTAAAAATAAAAATCATTCCTCATGGCAAATAAATGATTAAAATTTTAATTGTTATAGCAAAATGACCCTACATTATCATGAGAGTTCCCTATTCAAGCATTCTGTTTTATTACACATGGTTTTGTTGACAAGGAAAAAAAGAGAGAAGACATAAATAGATAAAATAAAAAATGGGAGGGAGGATATTAACATTGAACTCACAGAAATAAGAGAGATACTATAACCAACTGTATATCCAAAAAACTAGAAAATGTAGGCAAGATGGACAAATTCCTAGAAACACAGGAACCACCTACATTGACCCTAAAAAAATGTGTTACCAACCACAAGTGAAGCAATTGAAACAATCATCAAAAGTTTCCAAAAGATGAAAAGTCTGGGATCAGATGGCTTCACAGGTAAATTCTACCAATCATTCAAAGATGAACTAATACCAATCTTGCTCAAGCTCTTCAAGAAATTGAACAGGAAAGAATGCTATCAAACTCATTCTATGAAGCCAACATCACCCTAAAACCAAAATGAGATAAAGATACTAAGAAAAAAGAAAATTACAGACCAATATCTCTAGTATATATAGATGTAAAAATCCTCAAAACAATACTTGCAAACAGAATCCAAAAGCACATTAAATGAATTATATACCACAATCAAGTGGATTTTAACCCAGGAATGCAAGGGTGGTTCAACACAAGAAAATCAACTAGTGTAATAAACCATATTGATAAATTGAAGAAGAAAAATCACATGACCCTCTCGATTGATGCATTTGACAAAATATGTCAATCTTTCATGATAAAAACATTCCAAAAGATAGGACTACAAGGAAACTTTCTCAATATGGTAAAGTACATAAAAGAAAAACCTAGAGCTAGCATTGTACCCAATGGGGAAATGCTGAAAACTTTTCCACTGAGATCAGGAACAGCCTTTTTTGCAGAAATCAAAAATCCAGTAATTAAATTTATTTGGAAGTGTAAGGGGCCCAAAATAGCAAAAAATGTCTCAAAAAAGAAGAACAAAGTTGGATGACTTTCACTTCCTGACTTTAAAGTATATTACTTACCTACAGTGGTAAAAACGGCATGGTACTCACATAAGGACAAACAACTTGACCAATGGAACTGAATCAAGAACTGAGAAATCGACCCTCACATTTACAGTCAAGCGATTTTTGACAAGACTGTTAAGCCCACCCAGCTAGGCCAGAACAGTCTCTTCAACAAGTGGTCCCGGGAGAACTGGATAGCTATACCCAAAAGAAAGAAAGAGAACCCCTATCTCACACCTTATACAAAAATGAACTCAAATGGATCAAGTATTTAAATACGAAAGCAACAACCATAAAACTCCTAGAAGAAAATTTAGGAAAACATCTTCAATATCTTGTGGTGGGCAGTAATTTCTTAAACTTTATGCCCAAAGTATGAGCAAGAAAAGAAAAAAATAGATAAATGGGACCTCCTCAAAATTCAACACTTTTGCACCTCAAAGGAGTTTGTCAAAAGGGTGAAGATGTAGCTAACTCAATAGGAGAAAATACTTGGCAATCACATATCTGATAAGGGCTTATTATATAAGGAGATGGTACAACTCAACAATAAAAAGACAAGTATCTGATTATAAAATGGGCAAAATACTTGAAAAGACAACTGTCCAAAGAAGAAATACAAATGGTGAAGAAACACATGAAAAAATGTTCACCATCACTAGCGATTAGGGAATTGCAAAGCAAAACTAAAATGAGATGTCATTTGACACCTATTAGACTGGCCACAATTAAAAAGTCAGAAAACTGTAAATGTTGGAGAGGATGTGGAGAGATAGGAATGCTTATTCACTGTTGGTGGGAATGTTGAATGGTACAGCCCCTGTGGTGGACTATTGGGCAGTTCCTAACAAAGTTGAATATAGACTTGCCATGGGACCCGGCAATATGACTGCTGGGTATATATCCAGAAGAACTGAGAGCAGTGACATAAAGACATCTGCACACCAATGTTCATAGCAGCATTATTCACAAAAGCCAAAAGCTGGAAACAACCCAGTTGTTCATCAACTGATGAATAAATAAACAAATTGTGGCATATACACACAATGGAATATTATGCAGCGGTAAGAAAAAATGAAATTGAGAAACATATGAAAACATGTATGAACCTGGAGGACACTATGTTGTGTGGAGCAAGCCAGACACAAAAGTACAAATATTGTATGTTTGTGCTACTGTGAACTAAATATATTATTTAAACTCATGGAAATACTCAGAATATAGCTTGCCAGAAAATAGAATGAAGGTAGAGAATGGAAAGCTGAGGGTTAATCTGTAAAGAAGCAGTTAAAAAAAATTTTTTTTGGTAAGTCTTTGGAAATGAATGGAAATGATGAGAGCACATCATGGTGTTTATGAATAGCAGAGCTATTATATGATAGTAGTTGAAAAGGAAAGACTAAGGGCATGTATATTACTAGAAGGAAAGCCAAAAACTGTAAAATTGGATTGTATAAGATAGTAAAACCTCATGTAAAACATGAATATGGGTTTTATTGCACAAATATAATTGTTTCTACAAAACATAAATACAAATATACTAAAGAAAAAGAAAAAGAATAGCAGCTATTTACGGCAGGGGAAGCATAGAGCGATTGAAAGGTGAGTTTTGTTTGTTTTATGTTTATTTTTATTATTGTCATTGGAATAATGTAAGTGCTCTAAGAATGACTGATGTGATGAATCCAAATTATATGATTACGTTGAATACCATTGATTGTACACTTTGGATGGATTTATGTTTTATTAATATATATTAATAAAATTGATTTGTTATAAAATTATGAGATATTTCACTCCTTGTTGAATGGCCATTATTTTAAAAATCAGAAAACTACATGTGCTGGAGAAATTTGGTAAAAATATACACTCCTTCACTCTTGGTGGGAATGTAGAATGGTGTAGCCTTTGTGGAAGACAGTTTGGTGGTTCCTCAGGAAGTTATATATAGACCGAGCATATGATCCAGCAGTCCTGCTACTAGGAATATATTCAAACTTGCTAAAGCAAGGATGCAAACTCATATTTGTGCAACAATTTTCACAGCAGAATTATTCACAGTTGCTAAAAGATGAAGAAAAAAACAAAACACCCCAAGTGTCCATCAACCAGTGAATGAATAAGAAAGTAGAAAGTGGTATATACATATGATGCAATACTAGTCAGCTTTAAGAATAAATGAATTGCAGAGTGGATGTAGCTCAAGTAGTTTAGCACCTTCTTCCCACCTGGGATGTCCCTGGTTCTATCCCCAGTGCCTCCAAAAAACAACCAAAAATAACAAACAACAAGCAAACAAATGAAAAAACTAACTTAGTGGAGCCTATGTGGCTCAGTGGTTGAGTTACAGCTTCCCCCGTACACAGTCTGAGATTCAATCCCTGGCCCAAAACCTAAATAAATAAGTTAATTAATTAATAAAGCATAAATGAATTGGTTAAGTATATGACAACAGGAATGAACCTTGAGGACATTATGTCAAGTGAAATAAACCAGACACCAAAGAAGAAATATTCTATGATACTACTAATATGTTATAAATGCAATGAATAAACTTATGGAGTTAAAAATCTAGAATATAGGTTACTAGGAGATAGAATGGGAGTTGATTTTTAATGAAGGGGAAGCTGATGTTTAATATATGTAGAATATTTAATAAGGTTGCCTTTAAATGTGTAAAAATATATGGAGTAGATGATAGGACATTATACTGTGTATAACTATCATTGCTGATTTATAAATGTGATTGTGGCTGAAAGGGCTGGCTAGGGACATAAATGTCAGTTAAAAAAAAGAAATAAACTAGGTCCTTATAACATAGTGAACTCAATGGTAGATAAGGATTGTGGTTAATAGTACATATACAAGATTGATCCTTTATGAAGTAGAACTCATGTTCGTCTGTATTACATGTTGTTAGGAATATGGTGATACATTGGAAAATGGAACTAATATAACTTATGGGCTATAATTAATGGTAATATTTTAATATACTTGCATCAGTGGCAAAGAAGGTACTATATCAATGTAAAGGTTAACAATAGGGGAGTATATAGTGTATGGATTTTTCTTTTTGGAGTGATGAAAGCATTCTAGAAATGACAGCACAAGGCTTTGATGAAACAGAGCCACTGAGTGTCCACTTTGACTGGATTATTCAAAGCATGGGACTGCATAACACAGAGAACCCTGTGGTGGATGATGAACTGTGGTTAACTGTACAAATATGAGAACATTCTTTCATGAACTGTAACAAATTTAAAAGACATAGTTTAAATTATAGGGTAGTTTATGGAAAAATACATCAAATATAAGCTATAAACTATGAGTAGTAGTAATATTTTGTTGTTCTTTCATCATTTGTAACAAATGTTGCACAACAAGCAAGGTGCTGGCGATGTGGTGATGAATAGGAGTCCTGTATGTTATGCATAATTGTTTTGCAAGCTCACAAATTTTTAAATTAAGTAATAATAAAATAAAATTATGATAAAGCCCTAGTAATAAAAATAGTATGGTACTGGCACAAGAGCAGACATACAGACTAATGGAATTGAATTGAGACCTTAGAAATCCTACCTCACTTTTACGGCAACTAATTTTTGTCAAGCAGGCAAAGACCACTCAATTGGTATAGAAATGTATCTTCAACAAATGGTGCCAAGAAAATGGCATCTCCATTTACAGAAAAAAAGAAATATCTTTACCTCAGCCTTTATAAGAATATCAAGTAAAAATGGATCAAAAACCTAAATACAAGAGCCAGAGCTATCAAAGTCCTTTGAGATGAAAATGTAGGGAAGCATCTCCAGGACATTGGTTAGGAAATGGTTTCTGTGGCTTTTATCTAAAGCACAAGCAACAAAAGAAGAAAATAAATAAATGGGACCTCTTCAAAATTTTAAAAATTTTCTGCTTCAAAGGACTTCATCATGAGAATAAAATGACAAGCTATACAATGAGAAAAAATATTTGGAAACCACATATCTGATAAAGATTAATATCCAGAATCTATAAAGAGACCCTATAACTTAACAAAAAGAGGGAAAAAAAAAACAATAAAAAATGGGCAAAAGCCTTGAACAGACATCTCTCTAAAGAAACTATACAAATGACCAGAAAGCACATGAAAATATGTGCAACATCATTAGCCACCAGGTAAATACAAATCAAAACCTCAATGAGACACCATTTCAGATCTATTAGACCATCTGCCATTAAAAAAAAAAAGAAACAGAAAATAACAAGTTTTGGGGAGGATGTGGAGAATTATAAATAATCA
>JAQZBX010104430.1:0-10945 GCA_029593785.1 Cabassous unicinctus | reverse complement strand
CCATGCCTCTTGCCTTCTGGACCGCCCTCCAAGCACTCCGCTTTGTGTGCACTGTCACTGCCGCCAGAGTGGAGAGAAATGTAGAAGAGGCCTTCAGCCTGCTTGCTCTTTTCCCCTGCACCGCTTCACCCCACCTCCACAGCACCCCGAAACCCACAGGGCTATTTGGTGGTGAGATGGGTTCGAATCCCAGCCTTGCACTAGCAGCTGGGTGGCCGGGACAAGCCGGTTCATCTCTCCAGGCCACCACATCGTCACCTATCAAACAAGGGCACTGCCACAAGGGCAGAGTGGATTTGCAAACACAAAAGCAAATTCTGAAGGGCTATCCTGGAAACAAAAAAACACCTCATTGAGTTTCCTGTTCTTCGGACCCTTAAAGATCACAGGGGGCAGACAGAGACCCTCCAATAATCGTTCAGGAGGGCAAGCCCAGGGAAATCCAACATGCTTCCACGTCCCTTCCTCTGTGGAGCTCTGTTCTGAACATTTGGTTCTCTGGGCTTTTGACAACTCTGAGTTTTCAAATGGTGCCTGCTCTGGAAGCCCAGTTCCGCAGAGGAGCAATTCCCACCATGAGGCTGCAGCCGAGGCCCCTCAGGGGCAGTGCTGGGCTTCAGGGCAGGATGGGGGATGCCCAACCTCCACCACCAGTGCCCAAGGCACCCCTCCGCCCCCTCCCTCGGCATCGTCCTCTCCTGGGTGCCCTTCCATGACCCCAGCCTTGGGGAGGTGGCAGCAGGGAGGCCAAGGGGATTCACTGGGACAAGACGTGACCTGTGGAGGCATTGACCAGTCCCTCTGGCAGGGGACCTAGGGACACCGGTATGGGACCTGGTCAAGTGCTAATCCCACTTCCAGCGAAAGGGGCAAGGGAGGGGGGCTCCCGAAGCACTGGCCTGGAACCCTACACTGCCTGGAAAACAACTAGAGGGACAACAGCAGGTATTTACTTTTGGCAATTTAGAAGGAAAGATCCAGAAAGGGAACCAGCGACTCCCAAGGGCCTCCTTTTGCCAGCCCCTGGGCGAGGCTCCTTCTAAATGGCAACTCAGCACATCCTCAAACAACTCTGTAAGGTAAATGCAACTATACTCTTCTATAGATGAGGAAACTGAGGCTGTGAGGAGTCAAGTGACTTGCTAAGTCTATGAAATGTGGTGGGTCCGGGATGGACAGGAACAAGGAGGAGCCTATTGTTTAATGAGGTGGAGAGGCACATTGGGAAGGGGGAGTCCAGGGGCCAGGCCAGGTCTCCAAGTTCACAGGCCCTGCAGGTCAAGGTGATCTGCACCAGTTGGCTCAGCTTATTAGCAGGGAGTCTCATCCACGCAGCCAACCACGGTTCCTTGAGGACCTACTAAGCTCATGCTCTGGACTAGGCCTGGGGCAGCAGGGATGAGAGAGAGCACTTGGGGGAGCACCATCTGCAGTGCAACACTGGCTGGGCAGCAGTAAATGAGCAAAATGCAGTGCGGAAAGTGCCATTACAGAGGCAGGGTGGGGGTGGGGGCCGTGGGCGAGAGGAGCACTGCCCGGGGCACCAGAGCAGGCAGTTTGAGGCTAGCCATGGAGGAGGAGGGGCAGGAACATTCTGTAAAGCACCAAGCTATGGAATCGCTGACCACATGGTCTGTTACTGTTTGTGTTCCGTCACTGCCCTACTTCAAGCAGGTTCTTTCATGTCCCGCCTTGGCCAGGGTGTGGTCTTCCCCTTTGTGCCACCCACATCCATCATGCTGCATGTCCAGGGCACCTCCTTCTGGTTGGAATGTTGGAGTGGGAGCTGCCCATTGAGGGGTGGGTTAGAAGAGGACAGGGGAGTCTCCAGGCCCCAACGGGCATCACTCCAGCCTGGATGCTCGGCCAGTGACCTACTTACCCAGCCCCTGGTGGTCCCTGTGGACCAGTAATGGGAAGGGAACCCAGTGCCCATGTGGCTTCCTCAAGGCCCCCTGATGCTGGTGACAGGCCTCCCTGCTCCAGCTGGGGCTCACGCTGTCTCCATCTCCCAGTCTCCTTGGCCTTCTCTTTTCCCCTATTTTCTCTCGTCTTTAGGGGGGATCCTCTCTGCGAGGGTACATCCCAAAGTACTTCGGAGCCTGGACTCTGGAGCCAGCCTGCTGGGTTTAAGTCCAGCTCTTAAACTGGTTCCTTGACTTAACCTCTCTGTGCCCCAATGTCCTTATTTGTAACATGGGGGTAGTACTAGGACCCAACTCATAGGGTTTCTGTGAGGATTAGGCACCAACGCAGGGCTTCTTCTGGGGCCTCACACCGTCCACTGGGTGATGAAGAGACCCAGGTATTGTCTTCAGGGAACTCTCAGTGTAGGTGGAGCACTGAAGTGGACCGGGCAGATGACGGTCGCTGCAAAGAAGGGGTCCAGAGTGCAGGCGGGGCAGACCGAGGAGAGGGCAGCCCCCTCGGGGGGCTTAGAACCTCAGTTCTAGAATGGAGAAGATGCAAAGGAGGAAAAAGCGGTGGGCCCAGCGCCTAACCCAGCATCAGAGCAAACCAAGTAAGACTGGACAGGGAGGGGTGGCAAGGAGGGGCCAGATCGTGCCACAGCGCAAGGCAGGAAAGCCTGGACTGAATGCAAGGGGCAGCAAGAGGGTGGGTCTGTGAAGGGCGTAGGTCGTGCTGGGGCCTTCCCTAGAGGGGCGCATGGGATTCCCACTCAACCTGTGAGTCTTGTTATGACCCCCATGTTACAGATGAGGAAACCGAGCTTTGAAGGGTAATTTCCCTGCCCAGATCACTCCTTAAGTCGAGTCCAACTGTCTATCTGCAGCACCTTCCCAGACCCATCCTGAAGCCCAGGCCAGGGCAGAAGAGTCCCAGAGGATGAAGAGGGAGCTAGTTCAGGGCCAGACCCTGGGATTTGGAGAGCTGGGGAGAGGAGTTTCGACCACACCCTCCCAGCCACTAACGAGGCCTCACACGTTTGGAGTCTCCCCAAATATTAATTGACAGCCTGGAAATCTAGATTCTCAGCCACGGGTCTCCGAGACTTTGTCAGAGGCTGAATTCTATGTAGCTGCTCTCTACTCAGCCCCCTAAGCTCTTGGCCCCCCAAAAGAAAGTATTTTCCATGGACCCATTTTCTCATCTGCCTAGCTGTCAACACGTCAGGCACCACCCTGTGGATTCCAGTATAATCAAGGCTCGAATATGTTCCAATGTCCAGCTGCTTTTCCCCAGTGTGGCCTTCTGCTTCTACAATGACAGTTCTCAATGCTGACTGCCAATGAGAATTAACTGGGGGGCTTTAAAAAATACTGCCTCCCAGGCCCCTCTGGTCTGTGTGCAGGCCCAGGCGCGAGGGGTTTTAACAGCTCTCCAGGTATTCAAATATGCAGCCAGGGTTGAGGAGCCACTGCTTTAGGGGGCTCCATTGGAGGCACTGGTGGAGCCTCTAAGCACTGCGGGAGGAAGTTTCTTTTCCACTCACATCAGCGTATTCCACCCTATTAAAGCCCACGAAGCACAAATCAAAAATATCCCGCTGGCAAGAGAATGGGTCTTTGGAAAACAGCCGCGCCTCGGGGACCTGCGTCCTGGGGCAGATTCTGACTGTGTCCGTGCAGGTTCAGCATCTGTGGCTTCAGAGTCACCCCGTCCCAGCATTATTCCTTTGCCATCTCTTGATATCCAAAGCCCCACGGAGACTTTTATTGTCCATTTTATATTGTCAAACCCGGGGTCCTTAGATGCTTGTGGTCATAATTTCAAAATATTAAATTACACTGAGCATTCAGGGCTATGTTTTCTGTTAGAAGACAGGTTAATTGGCACTCTTCATCTTTAATTTTGAGATTTAAGCCGGTTTCCCATTTAGCTCTAATTGGTGGTGTTCCAGCAGTTCTCTCTGACCTCAGAAGCCTTTGATAGGGCTTAGAAATCCTTCTATGGAAGCCCCTTTTTTCTTTTGCCCTGCACATTTAATAGATTTGTATTTCCTCAGTCATCTTTCCCTCTGTGGAGATATTTCAAAATCGCACCATGTGTCTGCAGGGAATAAATGCCTCCTCTCCAGCACATTTTTTTCTTTTAACAGCAATTGGCAAAAGAAGATTAATTGCCCCCATTCACACACACCTCTTACTTGCTGTGCTCCATTTTCACACGAGATTTTTAATCCTTTCTCCTGTATCCAGGCTGGATTTGTCTGAAAATGCTTGTGCTCTCAAAGTGATGTTCTGGAATGAACCTTAAGAGAGTATCTACTCCAATCACTCTATTTTACAGATAATAATATCACCATAATAATGCTTTATGTGTCAGGGGAGAGCAGTCATTGTGGGGAGAGGTATGGGTGTGGTAATGAGCCCCCTGTCCCTGAAGATATTCAAGTGCAGTTTGGAAACAGTTTGTCAGGCACATTTTAGAGGCAAATATAGCATAAGAACTAAAAGGTTTTTGAGTCAGAAAGACCTGGATTTAAATCCCTTCCACTTACTGGTCCTGTGGCCTTGGGCAACTTATGTACCATTTTGAACCTCTATTTCCTAGTCTATAAAATGCAGTAATAATAATACTTTTCACATAAACTTACAGTGGAACTGAGTGAAATAATACCTGGCCCTCAGTAAGCACTTAATAAATGTGGATTACTATTATTAAATATTACATATGGCAGCTAGGCTTCAGAAGGGGAGGAGAGGTGGATACAGGGAAGAAATCAACATAACTTTTCAGTTATCGTCAGTCTCCAGAACTCAATAGCCCATTAGCATTTATAAAGTGCTTTCCCTATCTATAATATTAATTTATCTTCCCAACAGCCTACAACAAAACAGTCCTACCCTCACAATAGTCTGGGTAGAGGACTGTTGTGTCTAAATAACAATGTGGAAAAACAGAGGCTCAGAGAGGTGAAGTGGCTTGCCTAAAGTCACACAGCATACTCATAGAGCCTCTAGAACCCAGATTCATGCATACCCCTCCTTTCCATTGCTCTCCCAAAACCAACACTGTCTTCTATCTGTTCTGTTATCCTCCAGCTTTTTCATAAGTATATTTTGTAGTATCTAAGACTCTTCCTTTGCTGGGTGGGCGTGCCCCCAGAACGCCCAGATTCTCATTCTGAGGGTGATGCTTGCCACTTCAAATGCAGGACTTGAAGCTGTTTCTTTTATTCCCAAGTATGTAGGGCAATCAGGCAGTCCAATAATAATAATACATAATGTCGGATACTCATAATGCACTTATTTCCTATGGCAGCCTTAGAATTTTTAATTTGATACAAGAAACGTTATTACTCTATATTCATTAAATCACATGTTAACCTCTTTTAAAAATCTTTTTCCAGCAATAATAGAAGACAATTTTACATGAGGAAAGTCATTTGGGAAAGAGGCTCCGCTCAATAGATTTTCCCGTGCATCATTATGGGCTGGACTGACCCCACATCATCCCTCCCGCAGCTCTAGCCTCCCCTGTCATGGTTTAACAATCGAAAGAGCCTGCTGGTCCACGCTCATCTGTCACAGGATACCTTTTCTCTAGGAAGCCATTTTCACAGGGGGGTGGAGGCAGGGCGCTCGTGAGCACATTTGTAGGTGGGGGAGGGTCCCCATCATAGCATAGCTCCCAAGTGAGCCCCCTTGACAAAAGGAAGGCCTGGGTAATCAGCCTTTTGAGCCAATGTTACGCTACGGGGAATCTTTAAGTCATAATCATAAGAGATTCGACCACCAGAGAAAAGAGGGCAACTGACCAAATGGGGAGGAGGCGGAAACTCTGACGCTCCTTACAGAGCTATAAGGACAGTTGCTGGACACAGGAGGGCTCAAAATGCTCCAGTGCAGTCACCTTCGGGAAGCAGACCGGAAGCCTGGAGACACTGCTCTCGCCCCTCCTCCCCGCCCACCCAGCTTGGGGTCAACTCCTTACACCAGGGATCCAACCCGGCCCTCACTCTCTGGCACTGACCTCTGTTAAACCAGCTGGTCCAACCAGAAGCTCCTTAGGGGTCAGAGTAAGGGACAAACAGGAAGGGCCCCAGGCCCTCAGCCTGTCTCTGACCCAGGCCGCCTGCTTTTGTTGTTCCGGTTGCTTCCGGGGAGAAGGTGTCCTGAGCCCAGGCACCCTCGTGCTGCCCTGTCTTCTCTCTTTGCAGAGCAGGAATCCCAGGTCCAGAGGGCAGTGTTGTCTGAGCATGTGGCCGAGTTGGGGCCAGAACCCAATTCTAACTCCACTCCAGCACACACGATTGAATTAGCTCTGCCAAAACACCAATTCCACTGAGGGGAGAATAGCTTCAGTTTTACTGTGTTCCTCCAACATGCCAGAAACGTGTTCCGAACAGTAGGCACTCTCTCATGGAAGCCTAATGGCAGTTCTCTAAGGTTGCTCTCCCGGCCTGCCTTCTGTGAAGTCACTGGGCTCAGAGAGATCAGGCTCATGGGCCGGGTCTGACGGTAGCGGCAGAGCTGGGCTTGAACTCGGGGCCCCCGCCAGGCTCCCCAGCCTCTGCCCTTCACCACGGCACTTCCCTGCCTGGAATCAACCGCTGGGGCCTCCCGTTACATCTCTGCTAAAAGAGGCACCTCCTTCCTTGCCTAACTTAACACTTGAAGTTCAAGTCAAAAAGGATATAAAAATTATTGGAAACATCAAACGTGCTATAAAAATGAAAGACCCCGTACTATTGCCATTATAAAATTTGGATGATTTATTTCCTGGTTTGGAGCCTTTGTTATTTTTTGTAACACCGTAGAGTTCCATAAGAAAAAAGGCCCCACAACAGTGTATGGGACCTTACGGGTCAGGGACACGTTCATTCAAAAACTTTTATTGGGAACCTTTCCTAGGCTGGGCACTGGGTTACCGTTCTAGGGATTCGGGGGTAAAGAAATCCCAGCCCACAAGGCACTCAGGGTCCTGCGGGGGATGAGGCGGCAGTCACATTTCAGGGGAAAGTGCCAGTAGGAGGAAGCGTCCTGCACCCACTGGGGGCGGGCCTTACCCAGCTGCTGACCAGAGGGCAGGCTCTGGTCTACACTACCTTGAGTTCAAATCCTTGCTCTTCACTTACTGGCTGTGTGCCTTTGGGCAATTCTCTTGACCTCTGCATGCCCGTGTGCTCATCTGTTCTCATCTGTATGATTGATGGGAATCATAATAGACGAGAATGGACTCCCATCTCATGGGGGTATTGTAAGCATTTCAGGAGCCAGGGACCCTTTGGAAGACTGGTGAAGTCTATGGATCCCTTCTCAAATATTATTTTTCAACACACACAATAAAAATATACATGACTGCAAAGTGTACCGATTCTATTAAAAATAGTATCAAAATATTAAAAACACAAATTTATAATCTAGCAATATACGTGCTTCTTTATTAAGGCAATACATAATGAGATCTAATAAGCGCCATCCTTTCTGAGTGGTGATAGGTGTAAATGGTATTTCGAGGTGTCAGCAACTATTAAAATGTGATAAGAATTTATCTGTTACCTCCATTGGTGCCAAACACACAACTAGAGGAAAAGCTCAATTTTGGTTAAGGTTAGTGAAAACAGAGGGGGTAATTTTTCCCTTCCAGGTTCTCGAACCCCCTGAATTCTATCCACAGGACCTGATGGTGGCCCATGGATCCAGGTGGACTAGTCTCACCCCAGGGAGACCCTCGGGTGAAGAGGGGCTTGGAAAGGAGCCCGCCCTCCAGGGGCTGTGGGGAGGGGCTGTGAGTTCCCAGCGACTGCACTGCGTGGGCATCTTATGTCGGTTACAGAATACTTGACGTTCCAGGACTAAACGGGAGCAGCTTCAAATACTCCTGCACCTGCACCCATCCTTGACTTGTCATAACTAGCATGAGGGTTATGGGTGGGCTCTGCCTCAATATGGATCTCAACCCCACCACCCACTCTGTGTCCCCTTGGAAGAGGTCCTGGCTATCACCATATCTCAGTTTCCCCAGCTATAAGATGGAAATAATAGTCCTGGCCTCATAAGGCTGTTGCCAACAACTGGAGGAAAGGCAAGGGCTCAGCAAGGCGTGTGCCACACGCTCGTCGCACTACAGCAGCGGATCTTAGTGCTGTTTGCGAGTGGACTGGCTCTGCAAATGCCTTGAGTTTGGAAGGCAAGAATGAGCCACGCTTAGGCAGTATCACCCGCTGACTAAGAGACGGCTGCAGTTTAAATCCCGCTCTGCCACTTACCAGCTGGATAGCTTGTGCATGTTGCACAACCTCCCTGGGCCTCAGTTCTCTCCTCTGTAAAATGGGAAAAATAATAGTATCAACTTCACAGTGTTGTTATGAGGATTAAATGAACTAATGTCTGTAAAGTGCTTAGAGCAGTTCCTGGCACCTGTTACGTGCTCACCCATTAGCACCACTGTCACTAGTATGGATGTTCATTGTCTGGTGGGTGAACCTAGCAGCCTGCCCAGCACCTACACATCACTATTTCCCAAACTCCAATAATCTCCAGTAAGGGTCCTAGGAAGGCACTTAGAAGTCCAATTATTATTGATTTTATGGAAGAAACTATCTACTGGCACAATGGTCACAGATCTGAGGCCCTAAGGTGTTTTCTGGAGCAGTGGAAGGACCAGGTATATGTGTCACCGATGGTATCTCACTGAATCCTCACAGCAGACTTTCCAGAGAATTACTGTTATCTCCATTTTACTGATGAAGAAACAGAGGTTCAGAGAGGCAAGGAGATGGACCCAGGCTCATAGAACCAGTGAGCAGCAGTGCTAGGATTTGAACCCAAGTCTGTCCTACCCCCAAAGCCTCAGCTGCAGAGTATTTCCTGCCGAGCAGAAGGTATGACTAGTTCCCCTTGGAACAAGGGTTGGGGGAATCCAGGGAAAACTTTTTCAATGGATGTGCCAGAGAAAAACAAGTGTGTGTTCACCAGGCAGAGAAGCGGAAGCAGTTGAGGATGAAAGGGGAATCGAGACTTAGCTTTCACCTTCCTGCACCAGGCAGGTTCTATGTCAGGCATTTTACCTGCTTTATCTCATTTCATCATCACAGCAATCCTATGGGGCAGGGCTCAGCATCCTCATTAACAGTGGAAGAGATGAGGCCCAGAGAAGCTAAGAAACTTGCCCAAAGGCACACAGCTGGGAGTGGTGGGGCCAGGTGGCCCCCCAGGACTGCTGCCTCAGGGCTTGGGTTCTTGTTCACATCTGAGCCCTGCCAAAGGAGGCTGGAGGACAGAGAATACTTCAAGGGTGGAAGGGTGTGGGGACTAGAGGACAAAGGCTTTGAGTGGCACAGCCTAGAGAATGTTCTGTGTTGCTGTGGTAGATGGCTATAACAGTGGCCCCCCAGTGAATCACCTCTCCCTGATTCCACCCCCTTTGCAACGTGCATTGCCCTCCTCCCTTCCAGAGTTGGAGTCTATTTCCTCAGCCCTTGAATCCAAGCTGAACTGTGACTGTTTTGACACAATGCTGTGAGAGTCCTAGAGGGTTGCAGCGTCCAATCTCAAACTCCTGCCACGAGACGCTGTGTAAAGAAGCCCGGTCTAGCCTCTGTGAAGATGAGAGCCCCGTGGAGAGGAGGATACATGCCAGCCACCAAGCCATCTCAGCTGAAGCACCAAGCTCGCACGTGAGCCCATACTGGATCTCCCAGCTCCTGTCAAACCACCAGCTGGGGGTGGCCCCACATGGGTGACTCCAGCTGACCCCATGTGCAGCAGAGAAAAGCCCCCCAGCTGAGCCCAGCCCAGAATCTCAGAATCAGGAGCAAATAAATGGTTGTCCCTGTTTCTAGTCACTAAGTTTGGGGGCAGCTTGTTACTCAACAATAGTTTCTGAAACAGCATGGATGGATGGAATTTAGCAGTGACCTGAACTCCTCCCAGCCCAGTTATTCTGGAAACATCCCTCCATGCTGAAGGCAGGCATGAGAAGGCTGGACCGGAATCTGGGGACCCATCGCATCTCAATCACCAGGCAGCTGGGTTCTCTTTTGGAAGCTGGGACCAAACAGACTCCCACCTTTGGTTGATCCATTTGTTTTACTGCCATTTCTGTTTCCTTTCTCCCTCCATCACTGATGGTGGAGGCAGCTGCCAAAATTAACTGGGGCAGGCCTCGCAGCCAGGAAGCACCAACTGCCTGGATGCCTTTGCTTTTATGTTTGCTGCTTTTATTTGTTTTCATGTAGGATCTTCCTATTGGGGAGCCAGGGTCACTGCAGAGTGGACACTGGCCGAGTCCTTAATAAATACCAGGAACTTTATGTATATTATTGTGATTATGCACTTATCATTATTTATGGATTCCTACTGCGGGCCTGTCTTGTTTACATACTTTACCTTTAATCTTCACAATAGTGCAAGATTAGTGCCATTACCCCATTTCTCAGAGGATAACATTGAGGCTCAGAGGGGCTAAGTGACTTGTTTGTTCGTAGGTGGCAGAGCTGGACTTTGGACCCCAGCCATGCAGCTCTGGAGCTGGAGCTATTTCCATGCTACCATGCTGAACCCTGACATTCAAGAGTCCAATTGATGGTGACATATTACCTAGGTAGGATTGAGCAGGATTAAGCAGAAAATGGACATGCAATAAGTGGTCTGTGTATGGCAAAAGGTGGGGCTCTTTTCAATGAATTGATAACAAAAGAGCCTTAGGTTTTACCCCATGGTGTCTTGCTGCACCAGAGGATTTTGTGGAGCCTGGGTCCCTCCACCCTTGCCACCACCAACCCTTACTCTCACACAAGCATCCAGGAGGAGCTCCTTGCCGTACTGTCTGCCCTTGCACTGCTGTCTGTGGCAGAAGGACCTGGAAGGAGTGAGTCAGATGGGCATCCTACACCCTGGGCAGGTCTGAGCAGAGACCCTGCTTGCCAGGACCAGGAGAGGAAGCCAGAGCTCTCTACACAGCTGTGGCAGTGAGGACCACCCTCAGTGTTGCTCTGGGGTCTGGGGTCCTGGCTTCCCACCTGGGCACATCACTG
>JAQZBX010104429.1:0-10951 GCA_029593785.1 Cabassous unicinctus | reverse complement strand
ATTCAAATCTGCTCTTATGTGCCTCTAATGTATTTTTAATCTCATTCATCATGTCTTTCATTTCCATAAGCTGTTAATTTTCTTTGCAGTCTTTAAAATTGCTCTTTGTGCTCAACCAGTGTCTTCTTAATATCCTTTATCTCTTTATTCATATGTTCTTTTAAATCTTTTAATTGCTTTAGGAGAATTGTATAAATATAATTGATGAGTTGTCCTAAATCTTGTATCTCTCCAAGATATTTGGTTTGTTCATTTGGCTTTTACTGTTTCTTAGTGTGATTTGTAGATTTTTACTGATGTCTAGGCCTCCGAACATGTTGATGAATGGTCAGTTTCTCTCTCTTCTTTATTGCTCTTTTTCACAGCTTCTCTTTGTTATTTTGTTCAATATATTCTTAGTCTTTAAAATTGCCCAGCTTCAGTTAGGAAAATCAGGCCAGGGACTCACTAATGGGGTGCAGATTTTCTCCCAGATCAGGTAAAGAAAACGTTTAAAATTATTTTACTCCATGCAGTTTCCAAACAGGTCAGAAGATGATGCTCTTGCATACACCTTTCCACTGAGTGGTTTATTTCAATCTCTGCTTCCCTGTGTTTTGGTCTGGTCGGACATGAGATTCAAAGCACACTCTGCTGGCTGAATTCACTGGAGAGAAACCCTGAGACCCTTCCCTTTTCCCTTATGACAGTTGACAGTGTGGATGTTGTTGTTGTTTTTTTTCCCACCTTGGCTGCAGTGAACTGGGTTTTTTATCCCAGTTTAATATCTTGACAGTAGGGGAGGGGTGCCCTTCCCTCCCACTGCAGGGTTTTGGTAACTCATATTTGTTACTTCAGGTTGTTCATATCTCTGTCCCTCATGCTCCTGGGACTTGGGTAACACTGTCTTGGTCTGCTAAACCCCAAATCAGGTCCCTTGGACAACTTTTGACCCTTTCTTCATTGATTTTGTGAGAGAGTTGAGCCCTGCATGCTACTTCAATGCCATTTTCCAGAAATCCTAATAATAGGCTTTAAATTCAGGAATTGAGAATCCTCCAAATTTATTCTTTTTTTAAAAGATATTTTTGGCTATTCAGGGCCCTTATCCTTCCAGATACATTTGATAATTTGCTTTTCTATTTCTCCAAAGAATGCTGTTGTACTTTTCAACAGTATTACATTAAATTTGTAGATCAGCTTGGGTAGAATTAACATCTTCATGATATTTAATCTTACAACCCATGAACACAGTTGGTCCTTCCATTTATTTAGGTCATCTTTGGCTTCTTTTAGAAATATTTTATGGTTTTCAGAGTACAAGTCCTTTATGTCCTTAGTTACATTTATTCCTAAACAGTTGGTACTTTTCATCCGTATTATAAAAGGAAAAGCATGTGTAAAGATGCTTCAGTAACTAATTAGTGAAATGCAGGTCAAACCTACAATGATACATTATTTCATGTCTTAAAAAATAGCCATTAGATTCTTAAAAAAACACCAGAAACCACAAATGCTTGAAAGTATGTGGACAAATAGCAACATTCCTTTACTGTTGGTGGGAGTATAAAATGGTGCAGCCTCTTTGGAAGATGTTATGGTGTTTCCTCAGGAAGCTAAATATAAAACTACCATATGATCTAGCCATACGCTACTAGGAATATATTCAGAAGAACTGAAAGCAAGGATGTGAACAGGTATTTGCACACCAATGTTCATAGCAGCATTATTCACAATTGCTAAGAGATGGAGACAACCCAAGTGCCCATCAACCCATGAATGGATAAACAAAATGTGGTATATACATATAAAGGAATACTATTAAGTAGCAAAAAGAAATGAACTAGGGTAGCACATGACAGCATGTGTAACCTTAAGGACATTATGTTGAGTGAAATAACCCAGGGAAGCGGATGTGGCTCAATTGATAGGGCTCCCGTTTACCATATGGGAGGCCCCAGGTTCACTTCCCGGGGCCTCCTGGTGAAGGCAAGCCAGCTCGCTGGTGAAGGCAAGCCAGCCCGCGTGGCGCGGTGAGCTGACACAGCCAGACGACCCAAAAAAGGGAGATAAGCAGACACAGAAAAACACACAGCAAATGGACACAGCAAGCACAAGCATGGGGGGCGGGGAACAAATAAATAAATAAATAAATCTTTTTAAAAAAGGTGTCCTTATTTTAAAAAAAAGAAATAACCCAGATACAAAGATACAAAAGGATAAATAGTGTAGGTTTTCACTGATATGAACTAAATATGCTGAGTAAACTTATGGAAATGGACTAGAGAATATCAATTAGTAAGAGACAGAAACTGGATTAATAAGGTGAAGCTAATGCTGAATGCATGTAAGAGGTCAATTTTAAATACATGGTAATGGATGGAGTTAATGATAATACATCATAATGAGTATAAGAAACACTGCTTATTTAAAAATATGATTTTGGTTGAAAGAGGTAGTCTAGGTAGGAAAATATTAATTATTAATATTAATTGAGGGGATGGATGTGGCTCAAATGGTTGGGTGTCCATCTCCCATATGGAGGGACCTGGGTTCGATCCCTGGGACTTCCCGTTTAATATATATATATATATTAATTGAAAGGCATTTAGAAGAATATGTGGGGACTGTATAATATAGTAATTTTGGTGATAGAAGTAGATTCTGATTAATATAAATACATGGAAGTTCTTCTACTCCAAGGTGTTAAGAATGTGGTAATACATGAGAATTATAGATAAAGTTTACAATAATATTGTAATATCTTGGTAACAAAGCAAAGAAGGTGCTATATCAATGATGAAGGTCAGAAAAGAATATAAAGTTTAATTTTATGAGATAGTGATATTGTTACCAGATTTGCCTAGGTTCTTGACTAACCTACAAGAAATAAATTTCAAGAGTACATCAGGTTAGTTATGCCAATAATTTATTAAGGTAGTGAGGAAGGAGAAATGGGAGAAAATAACAAATCAAGGATCCCAAAGAGAGAGGAAAGGGCTGAAGAGTGATAAAGTGGGTTGATTTATAGACTACAGTTGCCCATTATAGATTATAAGTGTTCAGGTTTTACTTGTGTGTTGAACTATGTAGGGGGGGACACAGCAAGAGCAGGGTACAGAAGGCAAGAACAGGGGTCCAAAGGTAAAAGAGAGATGGTTCAGCCTTTGTGCTTGCTTTTAAACCATTAATTATTCTACCCTTTTGCTAATGGCATGGGAGGAGCTCCAGGTGCTTGCTGTTTTGGTTTCCCCACCCATTAATCCCCCAGGAGGGCCCAATGATAAGGCCCCTAGAGGATATCCAGGGCTTCTCTTGGCTTCTGGAGGAAATCCCATTCCAAATGGGATTTCTCACAGGGGTCTTTCAGCAGCCATCCTGAGGATATCAATGTCCACATGGACCTCTATTTCCTATCTAGCCTGCTTCAATGCAATTAAGCAATGATTTAATACTTCATTTTCTTCATTAACAAGGAGAACTTCATCCTGTCATTTAACAAATCTGTCATCACCTGTGTATCTTTCTGAACACTGGAGGAACAATTGACTTTGTTTTTTTTTTTAGGATTAGATTAGAAATATGTGCCTGATCAGAATTTTTTGGAGTGATGTTTCCATAACTTGTTAAACTTCCTTTTGTCTGTTTTTTTTTTTTCAATTTTAAAAATATTCTGAAATAAATTCATTTTGAAAAGAATGACTGAATCACTTTGAATATCTAGGTATAAATTTAAGACTACATAATAAAAAGTCCATATGAAATAAACTTTTATACACTATTATTTTTTTCCTAATGGGATTTTAAGATCAAAAGAATAAAAAAAATTTAACCCTCCTATTATTAGAAAAAAAGCTTAATTCATATAATATCATACATAAGTCTAAAAGTAATTTCCACTAAATATAATTCATGTAATTTTATCATGTCTTGCCCCATCATCAAATCCCAGGTTCTAGTAAGCGAAGGGTAGTAGTGAAAACATGCCACATCTTTGAAAAAGTCCCAATGTTGGACCTCATTCCTTTTCCGTTTTCTAAAATAGTCATTTCAATATATATTAAATATCCATTAAATTTAATAAGCAGAATATTAGAAAGAAGATAGTATAATGAAGATGGAAAGCATATTCTTTTACTCTAATTTTTACAAAGTATAAAGATTTACCTCCAAAAGTGAAAATTTTGGAATTTGGGGAATGGAATATCTAATTATAAGCTAGACTGTAGATTTCTGCACTAAAATTTAAGACTTAAACTTTATGTAAATGTGAGTGACATAAACTATTATTTAAATATGTTATGCTCACATTTTAACTGTGCTATAATTGCCAACACTGGTGTTTTTGAAGTGGATCTTCAAGACCTAAGGAAAACTTCTTAAGGAAAACTTTGGTCTGAGAGTGATATCAACATATAATATCTGACAAACTGCCCAATTTTAAATTTTAATTGTATTCAATTTTGTTTTCTCTAGTGATATTTTATGGCAATTCCACTTATTTTTCATTAACATATACATTAAAATAATGGAACTTAAAAATTGTGTACTAGGTGTATTTATAATTAAGAGTATTCTATGTATGCATAAACACACACATATACAAGAGTGTTAGTTTGTGTGGGGATCCAGGGCCTAGTCTCCCCAAAAGTCCTCAGCATGTAGCTTCCTGTGTGACCTATACATAAGTTAAAGGTTAACAACCCTTCCTGGAGGGGAGAGGATGTACAGATGGTATATAAACCAAATCTCCTCAGAGGGGTAAAGTTTCATTCCTATGATAACATCACTAGAACCCATGTGTGCCATCATGGGACCCTAGCAGAAACTCTGCTCTCATACCCTATGGAATGTCCTTGTTCTGAAGGGTAGTAGTGCAAATGAGGGTAGTCCTTATTGCCACCTGGAAATAATAGGCAGGCAGCCCAAAATGGTTTAAGTGAAACTTTGGAGCATGCTCCCTAAGGATAAGAGATTTATGAAAATAACCCCTCCAAATGTGGAGGGAGAAGGGAAAATAGGGGAAAAAGCTGCCATCCCAACTCTGGGAACCTTCTGCTCCCCCAGAGAAAGCCTGGTAAGCACTCTTCCTCCTATCATAGGGGAGGGGTCAAGATCCCTAGGTGAGAGTAGCAAATGGGGTTCCTGGGAATCATAGGCCACATGTAGAATTAGCTATTTATTGGTCTATTACTCACAAATTAAGAATAGTAGCCTCAGTAGACTCAGGAGCTAAAAATATAATACTTTAATTCATGGCAATGTAGCATGATTCCATGGGCCAGTGTTGGATATAGATGGCTATGGGAGCAAAACAATTTATGCTAAGCAACAAAATTTAGTTTTACAAATTGGAAAATTATTGTCCCAAAGATATACTGTGTATATTTCTCCAATATCCAAATTTATTTTAAGAATTGACATTTTCCAGAATGCCACTTACAGACTACCATAGGAGAATTCTACCTCCAAAACAGAGTAATAAAGATGGTACTAAGGGGATAAGCTAAATCATTCCCAGTGAAGTTGCCCTAACTCTGAATAATTTTGGACCCAACAATATGAACTCCTGGGGAGGCACCAAGAAATTACTGCTATAATTGAGGAATTAAAAATGTAGGAATAATAATGACAACCCATAGCCCCTTCAATAGTCCTGTATGGTCAGTATGAAAACATGATGTAACATGGTGCATGACAGTAGATTATCATGGATTAAATAAAGCTACACCACCACTGTATGCAGGAGTCCTAAAAATTGCTGGGTTTTTTTGCAAGGAATTAATACCCAGTTATGTCACTATTACTTTGTTTTAGATCTTGCCAGTGCTTTCTTTAGTATCTCCTTAGACAAGTCAAACCAGCCTGCATGAACCTTCTAGTGGGAAGGCTAACAATGGACTTTAATGGTGCTTCCCCAAGGTATATGTATAACCTGACCACCTGTCATGGCCTTTTGGCAAAGGATCTGGCCTGGTAGAAGAAACCTGTGGCTGTAAAACTATTTCATTATATTGATATTATATTAATCAGTAATTCTATTTCAGAATTAAAAGAAGCTTCAGAGACAATAGTATCTCACCTTGAAAGTCCCTGATAAGCAAGCAATCAGGACAAGCTGCAAGGCCCTGGCTACTCTGGCAAATTCCTGGGCATTGTTTGGTTGGGTAAGACAAAAGCTATATCCTCTGCTCTAATTGACAAAGAACAATGTTTCCTCACACCACAAACTCAAAAACAATTAATGGCCTTTCTGGAGTTATTGGAGAACTGGAGACCATTCACCCTTCATTTAGCTCAAATATTAAAACCATTGTATATGCTAATCAGAATAGGTCATACCTGGGAATGGGAGGAAAACCAGCACACTGGTTTTGAAGAAGCAAAGGGGGCAAAGGTTCAAGCACTAAGTGGGGTGTACCATGACTTACCCAGAAAATGGATGTGGCCAGCACCAATATTGGCTTTGTGTGGGGTTTGTGGTAAAGGCAACATTCTAAGTGAGTACTCCTTGGGTCTTGGTCACAATTATGGAAAGTGGCTGAATTATGACATAACCCTTAGAGAAGAAGCTATATACAGCATACAATGCCTTGTTGCAAGTAGAAGGTTTAGCCCAAAAATGACCAGTTATTCTTAAGACTGTCATTCCTATCCAGGGGTATATCACAGATACTAGGAACAAACCTTGCTGTCAGTGTGCATTTAAGTGACTTACCAACATGGAAAGCTTATCTGCTGCAGGGAAGTGTCTTTGATACCAACCCTTTATGTACTAAAATGCATGGGATCCTAGGCCCAGTGTTCTCTGTGGAAAACTCTTCAGCCCAAATTACAACCCCCAATTTGGGCATTGAAGTGCCCACTAAAGAAGGCAAAGGAAAAGTTCCAGAAAATGCATGATACATGGATGGTCCGGCTAGTTGACTGTATCCCATGTGGACAGCTGTGGCTATGGAGCACAGCACTGACATTATTTGGTGGCAAACAGTCATCAGGCAAAACAATCAGTGGGCTGAACTAAGGGCCATATGGATGGTTATAATACATTAGCCCAGGAATAGAGTAGCAATCTATACTGAGAGTTGGTCAGTGCACAAAGGCCTTATGACTTGGGTGGCAACTTGGAAACAAGAACAATGGACTGTCACGGGCTGCCATCTAGGGAAGGACTAGATCTAGGGAAGGACTTCTGGGACACCTGCCAGTGATGACAGGTGACTGTTTATCATGTCCTTGCTCACTCCTCTAACAACCCCCTCAGGAATGTTGTGGCAAACCCGTAACGCTGAGACCCAAGAAGTGGCAAAAAGACTTAACAGAAAAAGCAGGCATCATGGCTACCAGGCTTTGTGCTGCTTAGCCCACCAGTTTCAGCTTCCTGTCACTGCCTAGCAGATCATGGACATCACACATGAGTGTCCACCATTCTTGCTTCTATGACCATGACAAGTACCTCATCGGATGGGTCATATTGGGCCGAGCCAAAATGACCCGGTGTTACCTGTTCTTGGGAATGACTTCATCCTTGAGACCCCTTTCACCTCTTTGTCTACCTCGCTTCTCCCTGCTTCTCATTCCTACAGTTCCCAACACCAGCCCTGCAGCCACTTAGATGATGGAATCGTCTACTGAGACCAACCTTTATCAGATGTAAAGGTTTCATCTGATTGAACCTTTACAATCAGATGAAAATGAAGATATTAAAGAGGATACTGCCATTGCTAGACCAATAGCAGAACAAGCTAATGATGATTTTAATTAAAATATATATGAAAAAATTAATAACCAGGCAAAAACAGATAAACTCATGTCTAATAAAAGGGAAGGAAAGAAAAAGGAAGTTTATGGATCTTTTCCAGTGGTCGCTATGCCGTCCACTCCAAAAGATGATTTATTGTCTTTTGAACCAGTGTCTGTGCCTCCTAAGGTATCTACTGATGCATTTTTTACAACATTTGATGACCCTCCAAAAGTTTCTGTTTTTGTGCCAGCACCATCCTCTTCAATTATGAAAAGTATAGCACAGGGGAGTAGAGAAGGAGATTCAGAGGCTATGCAACTCTTTTCTACTTTTCCAGTAACAGTAACTCAAGTTCCAGTAGAAGCTGACAATCCCCAAGGGGGTGTACAGTATGAGCACGCTCCTATTCCTTTTAAAACTATCAAAGAATTAAAACAAGCACGCACTCAATATGGTGTAAATTCTCCTTATACTCAAGGATTGTTGCAAGGACTGGCACAAGCAGACAGATTAATACCCTGGGACTGGGATTTGTTAGCTCGAGCTGTTCTTAATTCAGCAGAATTTTTACAATCTAAAACTTGGTGGGCTGATGAAGCTAATATTGTAGCACGACAAAATCAACAGCAAAATCCACCAGTGCCTATTACCACTGAACAAATATTAGGAATAGGTCAATGGGCTGGGGTTCCTTGCAAAGCTCAATATGATGATATTCCCATTGTACAAGTTTGATTGTGCTGCCTAGCTGCCTGGCAATGAATCTCCACCCCTGGACAGGCTGTACAATCATTTCCAAAAATTGTTCAAGGAAATACTGAGCCCTATGTTGAATTTGTAGCTAGGCTGGTAGATGTAGTCAACAAGACAGTAACTCAGTCTGATCTTAAAGAAATGCTTATTCTGATGTTGGCTTTTTATAATGCTAACAGTGAGTGTAAAAAGGCTTTACATCCGATAAAGGCAGATAGAGGTACTTTACAGGATTATATAAGGGCATGCCAAGACATTTGGTCTAATACATATAACATAACCCTTCTTGCAGCCGCTTTAAAGGGACGTAGTCCTATGATTAATAATTTAAATTGCTTTAAATGTGGGAAACCAGATTGTATGAAAAAGGATTGCCGAGCCAAAACTGGTGTGATACCTCCAACTAGCGGCAATAATAGATCAATACCAACTCGTGTGTGTCCAATATGCCAGACAGTGTTACTCTGGGCCAATGAATGTCATTCTAGATAACTTCAGAATGGCAGTCTCATTAATAAGTCTGGAAACTTATGGGGAAAAGACTTATTATACCAATGGGGAGCTTATTTGAATATTCCTCACGTTTCTGAGACAGCTAAACATCTTATTACTCTGGCTCTTAAGCCTCTTCAAACAGAATCTAGTAAGCCCTCTGAAAATGCGGAGGTGGAAGATTCTGTCTGTGATCAGCTTGAGGCCAATTTACATCTGTATAATTATGAATGTTCTGAAAGTGAGCACCCAGAGCCTCCTACAGAGGCTTTTGTTGCCATGGCAACCAGAAAGGGATCCTTACAACACTTTTCAAGCTATTAATAGCTCTTCTCCCCATTTCAGACAGAGAGTTCACTGATCCCAGTTTTTTCTTCTCTTTGTCTTATTCTTTCTCATCTGCGGCACCGTTTTCACGGACCCAGTTCCTGACCGGCAAATAAAATTCCCACACTCTGAAAAACAGGACATGCGGGACCTCAAACCTGACCTCAAGTTTGTCAAATATTCTGTTAAAAATTCCAACATTTCAATCTCATCCTCCCCAAAATCCCCACCACACAGAGTAAAAGTCAGGGTTTTTCCACTGTCCTTGCTAGTATCCTGCCCCTATGCTATTTATAGAACAGCCCAAATCAGTCAAATGGGCTGAAGTCTCACTTCCAACCCCTGCCATGCCAGAGATCTAATAAACTTCCCCACGGGAACTTTGGTCTGTCTCCAAGCCTCATAAACCAAGATCTAGTACTCCCCCATTAACATCTTCTTTCATTAGTGTGGTACCTTTGTTACAACTGATGAACACATATTGAAGCATTGCTACTAAGCATGGCTATAGATTACTTTATAGGATATACTTTGCTTGACACAATTTTATAGATTTTGATAAAATGTTACATGGCCTGTATCCATCATTGCAATTTCATATAGGACAAGTCCAATGTCAAAAAATGTCCCTATGATAGGTCTATTCTTCCCTCTCCTCCTCAGAACCTCTGGTGGCCACTGCCTTTATGCCAGTGAAAAATTTCTTCGATTGCTAAAAATAAATAAGTCTTCTTTAGTCCATAGCTGGATTCCCCCTAGGTTTGTTCATTCCTCAATTGTGAGGATTTGGGGATGTAATGCCAACTCTGTTTCTGATTGAGAGACTATTTAGATATTTTTGATATTTCACTTCAAGATTTACTTCCGTGAAGGCACTGAGCTATTGATGTAAAAATTGTTAGATTTAACCGTGTCTATTTTATATGCGTTTGACATTATAACTGATGTCATGCTTTTAAATGATAATCTTTTAAGGATGGATTTTCCATTTCCTCAAAAATCTACATTCAAGAGCTGGGAACTATCACATCTCATTTCTTAGTACAACATTTCACAGGTTTATTTGAACATAATTATACAAAAAAAAAACCCCACCACCACTCATGCCACAGCATACTCATATATGTTTCAAAGAATTAACTCGGGATTGAGATGAGAGAGGGCTTCTGCACTAAAATTAAACAAACAATGTTGAGAACACACATAGAATGCAATTTAATTGGCATTTGAAAAGGAGTAACTGTAAACACTGTAATGAGTCTACAAATAAAAGGACAAACAAGCAGACATTAGATAAGAAAAGGAAACATTATATTTCTTCAAAAGAACATGACAATGACTATGAAATGACACTGACTATGGGAAATACTAGTTTTACTTTTCACTTCTGTTTCTGGACTATTGACACTTTCTCTTCCCTTGGTCCTGAGTCCTTAGAAAGGTTTTCGGCTGTGGGCCTCTTCTTGGAGGCTGTCAGTCACTAAGAGAAAGAATGAGCTCTATCATGAGGTAAATGAAGAATTGCCACACTAAGATGTAGACCTCAAATATTTTTGGAAAATATTTAAGTAAGAAGAAATAGAGTCACATGAGGTTTCCAGAAATAGATGAATTATGGGGGATAATAACTTGGTGAGGCTTATTCCTGTCTTCAAA
>JAQZBX010104428.1:0-10941 GCA_029593785.1 Cabassous unicinctus | reverse complement strand
AAAAAAAAACAATTAAAAATGAAATTTAAAGCAAAATGCTATATATAGAACTGATAGAAAACATGAAATATTAGGGGTAATTTTAAAAAAGTATATATTCAAATACTATATATGAAAAGTAATATATAACTAAATGGAGAAATATGCCATGTTGATGGCTTAGAAGACTCATTATTCTTTCCTGTCAATTGTATAGATTCAATGCAACTCCATTTAAAATCTAAGATAATTTTTGGAGAAACATGCAAGCATATTCTGAAATTTATACAGAAAATTTAAAAACCTAGAGTAGCGAATCACTCTCTAATAAAAGAACACAGAGTGATCACAGTACCTAATTTCAAGACTTCCTATAAAGCTCCAATAATAAAGACTGTGTGGCATTGGCATAAGGATTAATATGGACATCAGTAGAACAGAAAAGACAGTCCATAAATAGACCCAAATACATGAATATTTTTTACTAAATGTCAAAGTATTCAATAGGGAAAGAATAAACCTTGCAATAATTTTTGCAAATTTCATATGAACCAAATCACTATCATATAAAATAATATGAACCATAAACATTATTTCACAGCATTCAAAAAATCAACTCAAAGTGGATACCTTTGTGTTAAAGCTAAACCTATAAAAATTCTAGAAAGAATCTTTATGACACTGAAGTACACTAATATTTGTTATATGGTATGCTTTTGTTTCTAATGGCTGCCAATGCAATATACCAGAAATGTGCTGGCTTCTATAATGAGAATTTAATAGGTTAAAAATATACAGTTCTGAGCATGTGAAAGTGACCAACTCAAGGCATCATCAAGAGATACTGCCCACCAAGTTATAGCTCTGGGTGACCAGGCACATGGCAGGGCATAATGTTGGCCCTGTTCATCTCACCTGACTTCTCTCAGGCTTTTATTCTTGTGTCTCTGTGAGACTTTTATTCCTCCTTAATAAAGAACTCCAACAAGAGGTCCAAGATCCACCCTGGGTCATGCCTGAATAAAATAATCCAATCAACAGGTCCCACGTCCACAGGAATGGACCAACTCCAAGAACATGATGTCTATGGAATCCACAAAAAGCTTCAAACTTTCCCGTAGTACAATAAGCATGAACTATAAGAAAAAAAAGTACACTCACAATTCATTAATAAGGAATCCAGATTCCCTATTTTTAAAATGTATAAGTTATGTGAAAAGCAACTTCATAAATGAAGATATAGAAGTAACCAATCAGAAGATGAAAAAAAGTCAGAATAATTTACCACTACATACCCCCAATTTTGATTAAAAAGAAAATTTTAAAAAAACTAATATGCCAAGTGACAAAGATTTAGAACACCTGAAACTCTATTGTTGTGGTATTGTTACCTGTGTACATTTTTAATGCTGCCTAGTATTCCATAACCAGAGCCATGGACATCAGAGCTAACTTGAATCTGATGCATTCTGGTGTTTCTAGCTACTCCCAAATCCCTCTGGTAAAATGTGAAAAACAACGTTGGGAAGCAAGTACTTTAAAATAGCTACCATTATTTTTATGCCCTCAGTACTTACTCTAGCTCTCAAGTAATCAATAATGGGTTTCCAGAAAATTTGTAAGACTGATAAGAAACAGATGCTCCCTCTGGGACATGAGTCAACAGGGAAACTGCATCAAAGATACATGCACTGGAATGATATCACCCTGCTCTTCACATGCCATTCAGCCTTCCCAACAACAGATAGAGAATGAGGACTCTCATTTGGTTAAGTTTTCAAGTGAAGGGAATATAATTCCCACTAATGAATGGGTGTGTTTCTCAAATATGGCTCTCCAAAATATCTGTTTCTAAGACCTAGTCTTTCTGTCAAAGGTGATAATTAATTCTTAAGAGAGCAAGCAGCAGTTACAAGAACAGGTCTCTGAACTTTTATGGAAACCTTTAAATATCCATGCTGTTCAAAGTGAAAATGATTTTCTGCTGTTTGCATCTCGAGAACAAGATCATGGGCAGAGCAACACATTGAAATGTGTTTCCTCCACACTTTCTGCCTCTTGTTCTGCAGGAACAGAGCCATCCATATATACATAGGTGACCAATTCTCCATATTGTTTCAAGTGAGTCTATTCTAAAATAAAATCTCAGATTTTCTGGGAAAAGATTTTTCATGATTTAGTCTAAGAGGAAATATTTAGACTCTCATGAACTCTTTCTTAAGTGTTGATTTAGTTAACTGAATAGTCTCTTTCCAAGTGTGTGACATTTTCAAATGAAAAGTTATTTATTCCAAGAGAAGGTCAGTTTGAAGATGGGATTGTTTGTAAATACCCCAAAACATCATGAAGATAATCTATAAAGTTATAAAGGTAATTTTTTCAATACCACTGACTTTTATTAAAGATTATTGCTTTCCACATTACAAATCATAATTTCAAGACATTTCAGATGTCATATGTCTTCCCGATTCCAATCCATCAAATGATATTAAAAGACAGTACCTTCAATTAAAAGTTTAAACTATTGTGACTCATTGAGTTTAAGCAATTTCCAGGACTGTCACCAAGATCTCTGACTTCTGCCACTATCCTTTAATCTTGAGAAAATCTCCTTTACTAATCAACACTAATCATAAGGATTGAAACAACATTTAAATACATGCAACATACAGAAATATGAATAGGGAATGACATAAAAACCAGCTAATAAATTTAGTACAAGTATGAATATGAAAAATCCTTCATGGGATAGACTGCTATTATGATTTGGATAATAGGAGTCACTGTAATTCTTTTGAGATAAATTAGGAATGATTCTCCTTTGTCTTATTACATGGTTAAATGTTCATCTGTGTTATTTCTCTAAATGTTAGTTCTTCTGATCTCTAGGTGGTTACAAAGTCATAAAATGGAATATGTGAAAGACAATATATTCTCTAGCTCTGTGCTGGATATGTTCCCACATGCTCTCTCAATTCACAGAACAATCTGTGAAGTAAATGTTATTACTCTGATTTACAGGATGTAAGATACCAAGGAATGTATGCCATATGAAAGAATTTTCAAGAGAAAGAACTAGGATTTTAACTGGTCTTTCTGATCCTAAAACCAATACACTTAACTATTGTGACTGTCATTTTCAGGATTTTGCAGAAGTCTTTAGGGGGGATAACAGACGTAGAGATAGGGGAGGGGAGCTCAGGGACTCAGAGAGCGGCCAAGATTAAGAGGCCCATCATGAAAGCTGTACCACATTGTCTTAAATATTTAATATATCCAAGAAGCGTATATATAGACACACATGTTCACACACTCATATACATATACATATACATAAACATATGCATATATATATATGTAAACACACTGATGAAAGTACCTCCAAAGGAGTATCAAAAAAATAATCATTATTGTAATATATCAAGAAGATTAGTATTTCAGTATTGTTTGTTATAACAATATAGAATTATCTAAAACCTAACTTTGACTCTGCCTTTTGTTTGCTGCCTGATTCGGGGATTGATACTGAATATCTATATGCTTCCAATTGCTGATATGTAAAATAAGAAGAAAAATAATAAAAGTACCCATGTCAAAGATTTGTACTATTAAATGAGACAATGTCTGCAAAAATCTTAGAACAACAAGTACTCAGTATTAGGTAATATTATCACTGCTGTTGTAATTATTACCTTTAGTGTCTGAGACTCTTTACTCATACCTCATGTACAAAATGGGTTAGCTTTCCAACCACAAGGGTTGTTAGAAGGAGTAAATGAGATCACATGTACAAAGCTCTTACCTACATGCTGTATATATAGCAAAGAATCATTGAAAAACGTATATTATTAGCTAATATAAAGTTAATTCTATTCAGACTGAAAACATTATGAATACTTTACAGTAGCTTTTTTTTTTCTTTCTTTCATTACCATCACCAATAGCTTGTTATTCCCTTTTTATTAAAATTTTATTGAAGTATATCATTCATACATGAACATACATAAACAATAAGTGTATAGTGAAAGTTGTGAACTTACAAAGCAAACATGTATAACATCATACAGGGCTTCCATACATCACCCCACCACCAATACTTTCCATTGTTGTGAAATATTTCTTAGAAATTATTAAAGAGTATCATCAAAATATTACTACAATACTAACTATAGTCCATACCTTTCATTTGCTATATTTTCCCCCAACCCACTCTATTATTATTTTTTAATTTATTTACTTTTATTCATTTTTACCCCCCCTTCCCACCCCCTTTTTGCTGTTTTTGTGTCCATTCACTGGGCAATTCTGTGTCTGTTTCCTGCCTTCTCTTCTCATCCTTCTCCTCCTGTCTTCAATCCTCGGAACCTCCGATGTGGGAGAGAGGCATCCTACCATCATGTACCAACTTAGTTCCTGGTTTTATGGTGTGTCTCATCTTGCTCTGCCTTGTGTCACTCCTTTGCTACATCATCTTGCTGCATGGCTCGGCACGGCCTGATGGCACACCCACTCACAGGGCCTGGTAGCGTACCTGCACATGGGCCTGAAGGCACACCTGCTCATGGGGGCTGGCGGCTCACGCACTCGTGGGGCCTGATGGTGGACCCATGCATGGGGCCAGATGGCATACCTGCTCATGGGGCCCGGTGGCATACCCACGCACAGGGCCTGAGGGTGCACCCACTCGTGGGGCCTACCCTGTTATTTCTTATGTCAACTACTACAAATAGTTCCCTAACTTGTTTTTCTGTCTCTGATATCCACCTCCTTTCTGAACCATAGACCATTTTTTCCTCTGAGACACACAAAGATCTTCGCAATATCCCAATAAACCAATATTCCTCTTTTTCCAGATTCCTCTAAATCCTTCAACTCATATCCTCAATATCTTCCATGGTTCTCCATTTTCTATAGAATGAAGATCAAATTCCTAGGTTTAAAGCTAGAGACTTCCACCTTTTATCTGTCTTTCCAGGGTTACCTGCAAATATTTATACTAGCCATTAATTCTAAATTAGGCATCATTGAGCACAGATAATCTTCTCCCCTCTGTGATTACAAAATTTCTTCTTATTTATAATTTTAACATAATTTCACCTGGGAAGCAGTTTTATTAAGCTCTAAGAATTAATAATCTTTTTCTCCAACCTCCAGAAAGCACATAAGCACTGACAAATCTATAGAAATTTGCCATTATTTTTCATAATGGGGAAGTTTAAAAAATTCAAGGATGTATTCATAACAATTTTTCTTTTCAGAAACTGTAAATAAGGTCACATGAAATTCATGGAGAAAGAAACAACATGACAGAATTTTTCTACCGGGGGTTACAGAGAATCCAAAAATGCAGAAAATCATATTTGTGGTGATTTTTTGTCATCTACATCATCTCAGTGGTAGGAAATGTGCTCATTGTGGTCATCAAAATTGCCAGTACATTAATACATTCCCCATGTACTATTTCCTGGCCTATCTCTCCTTTATAGATGCCTGTTATTCCTCTGTCAATACTCCAAAACAGATCATAAATTCATTCCATGAAAAGAAGACCATATCATTCAATGGTTGTATTACCCAAGACTTTGGGGGAACATTTCTTTGGGGGTTCTGAAGTCATGCTGCTTACTGTGATGGTTTATGACCACTATGTGGCCATTTGTAAGCCCTGGCACTATGCAATCATCATGAACTGGCAGGTGTGCGGTCTGCTAGTGGGAGTGTCATGGATGGAAGATTTACTTCACACAACCATACAGATTCTTTTCATAGTCCAATTACCCTTCTGTGGCCCAAACATCATAGATCACTTCAGGTGTGATCTGAACCCTTTGTTCACTCTTGCCTGCACTGGTATTCACACAATAGGGCTTTTTAAAGCTGCTAACCATGGTGTCCTCTGCCTGTTAAACTTCACTCTTTTACTGGTCTCCTATGTGGTCATTCTGTACACCCTAAGAAAGCACAGCTTAGGAGGGAAGCATAAAGCCCTGTCCACCTGTGTCTCTCACATCACAGTAGTCATCTTATTCTTTGTACTTACATATTTGTGCATATGAGACCTGCAACTAATTTACCCATTGATAAAGCAGTTATTGTATTCTACACCCTCATTATTCCCATGTTAAATCCTTTAGTTTATACCTTAAGAAATGACCAGATGAAAAATGCTATTAGGAAACTGCAGTAGGAAAGCTAATCTAGATGACATTTAAATGTCTCTGTAGTCCAACAACATTTCAACCGAGAAAAAGGTAAAAGAATGTTTGGGAACAGCTCAACAGGAAATACTTGTGGGAGAATGAAAAACTAATCATTACAATGCATCAAAAGAAGGAGAAATGAGTGCAAGGAATGAAAGAAAACCTAAGTGAAGACAATTTGTTTTCATATTTGGAAAATTCTGCTAGATTCGGGCTTAGCTTTATTGGTTTCATCCATGTATATGAATTCTTAGGTTTTTCCTTGAATAAAGTTAAAAGAATTAATAACATATATTGTTAATGAGAAAAATATCTATAAAAATCCAAGGTTGTAGGCATTGTTATTATCCCCATTTTACAAGAGAGAAAACTGACAAAAAAGGGAACATACAAAACAGATACATTTTCTGGCTGATTTCACAACCATGCTTCTAACTGTTTTCAAACACTACCAGACAATGATGACAGAAAGGTCAAATAATTATAATAGGAACACTTTATTGAGCCAGAGACTCTGTTAGACACATTGTATATATTATTTCATTATCTTGGGATAAAAATCTTATAATTTTTCATTAATAACTATTTATTTATATATATCAAATTCATGGTCATTAATTGACTGCAACATCATTAGAACTAACTGTAATTCAGGGCTTTAAAAACAATTGTTATTTAGTCTCTAAGTGAGACATAATGAGAATATTCTATGCTTCCAACATTCCTTACAGGATTCAGAACAAATTTGTATTGCTCACCGAACCCATCCTATGTTTATAACCCAAAATATAGATAAACAGCTAAAATAAAGTAATATTTCAATGTTAGGCAAAATTTCTATTTATTAAATATGCAGTTATATTCAATGCAGTACTTGACAGTGAGATGTAATTATTTTTGCAAGGTAGCACAATGTGTGGTACACAATAAGCCCTGGATGAATGTATACAAGTATAATTTACATGAATAAATTGGATAAAATATGCAGCATAAATATTTTATGGAAGATCCTCACTTTGGTAGCACTTACACTAAAATTAGAATAGAGAGAAGATTAGAATGGCCCTTGCATAAAAATGACTTACAAATCTGTGAAGTGTTCCACATTTTTTGGAATGATCGAAATATTTTGGTTATGGATAGTGGTGATGGTAGCACAACATTGAGAACATAACAGCACTGAAATTTATATCTGAATGTGATTAAAAGGGCAAAGTTTTGATTATATATAAGGTAACAGAATATATATACACATTTTTAAAATCGATGGAGCTACACTACACAGTGAACCCTAAATTAAACTATGGACTGTAGTTATTAGTACAATTATTAAAATGTGCTATCTTCAATTGTAAAAAAAAATTTTCACACCAATACAAGGTGTTAATGACAGGGTGTTATATGGAAAACCTGTATTTTATGTATGATTGTTCTGTAAACCCACAACTTCTCTAACAAAGAAATAATTTAGTATAGAAGACTTGGGAATTATTTCCTAATTTTATCTGATTCAGATTCTAAGGAAAATTTTAACTAGATATCATGGGGGAACAAGTTTTTATCTACTACTACTTCAACTCAGGAATGATGAAGAAAGTGAAACAAAGAATCCCAGCATATGAACAAAGAGTATAACTTTGTATACACTCTGGTGTCAACAAGGTTTCATTGTCTTGTGAATGTGGGATATGTATATTTCACTGTTAACCAGTTTAATTTTTGGTAATATTTCATTATTATATGTTTTGATAAAATGTATGACTCTGTACATAAACCAGTTTTAAGGTGAATGGTTCCTAATTCTTCCTCCCTTCCCTCATAAAGCCACAAATACATTTGAGCCCAAGCAGGGTATCAGGTACTATAATATTGCTGGGATATGGTGGTGAAAAAAAAGAGGCCTAGGTCCTGCCATACTGCAGAGCTTCAGAGATTATGATTCTTTGAGAAACTACTGGAATCAGAAATTACAATAGCATGGGGTTCTATGAAACACATGGGACGGATCAGCAACAAAGTCAGGAAAAGCTAAGGAAAGAACTTCTAGATAAAATACATAAAGCTTGGGGCCTAAAGGGTGAAAAGGAGTCCATGGGGTGAATAGGCAATATAACAAATTATTTATTGAATCCCTATTGTGTACAAGCACTGAGAGGGTAAAAAGACCAAAAGCAAGATTTTTCATATTATTAGAAAGAAAACAGATTAAATTCATCCCAAACTAAAACTATTTTTAGAAACATAAATTTGCATATTATTAGAGATTCAATAGAATGGCAAGTCCAAAAATAAAAACAAGTTACTAATTGAAAATCATTCATTAAACAAGAGTTACTGATAAATGAAAACATTACCAAAATGGAATATCAGTTAAATACAATTAATAATTAATTGTAAACAATTTAAAATTTAAGCTGCTAAATGTAATGATGTTGTTAAGGATATAAATAGAAAATGCATAAGAGGAATTCTTAGTAAAGAAATATAAATATCAAAGTATGCCTATTTTGAGTCTCATAAGGAGAGAAAATTAGAAAAAAAGTGAATGTTCTGGAGGTGAAGATAGACACAAATGTTTATAATGAAAAAGTCTATAAAGTGTCAATCAGTGTGAATTTAAATGTACGTTCTTCAGACTCACCATCTTATCCAATGATAATAAGGCAATATAAATTTTTTTTTCTAGAAAAAGGAAAAAAATAGTGTGCCTAAAGGAATAAAACTCATACTGGCATCAGATCTTTCATCTAAAACACTAGAAACCGGGACTGTGTGAAACAAAGTCTTGGATGACCTCAGGGGAAGAAAATAAAACCTTTAATTCTGTATCATCCAATTCTCATTCAAATGTGAAAATTGAATATGTTTTCACTAAAGAAAGGACTCAGAAAAATTACTGGTCAAACACCATGAATAAGATACTATATAAGAATGTATGCCATCAAATCAAAACAAAACAAAAAAATACAATAATGAGTAAAATAAGAAATAGAAGAAAATGAGAGGAAAATTTTTAGTATGAAAATTGAGATTTAAACCAGAATTTTAAGAATGCTGGTTACATTTTTTTTCTATGGAGCAAATCATTTTGCTTTGGCAGTGAAAAAGAGTTTTTGTAAAATTGTTATATTATAACTGCATAACTTGAGATTCAAATTTTGGGAATCATTCTATAAGCATAGCAGGTATCATTTAATTTAAATAACAACAAAATGTAAACACTATAAAACTTGCTATATTAAATATAAAAACATATAAAGTCCAGAGTGAAATTGATCAATCAGTACACTAAACTTCTCACCCTTCATTGTGAGCTATTAATTAATTATGTGTAAATTTGAGAAATCAAAAAATAAAATATTAGAATAGGGACATCAGCATGATAATAGAGTAAAAAGCTACAATATTCCACTCCCCCAAAAAATCATTGAAAAACAAGGAATAACTAACAGAATGAACTTTCTTAGAAACTCTGGAAATCAGTCAAAATGTTACAATAACTAAGCAAAAATACTGAATCAAGAAAAGACAAGAAGGAATAGCAGTGAAACCTTGTGACACCTTTACCACCCACCCCTAATCTTCTTCAGTTCCATGTGGCACCAACACTTTCTTCCAGATTGGATTTCTTTTCTTCGTTCTGCTACGATTCATCTGGTGGTTGTCTGAAAGATTGATGCAAGATATTCATTTATCCTTCACCTGTACCAGAAATTACACTGGACATGGAAGAGGCTGACAGATACACTAAACATGTTAGATAACAATTGACCAACTACTTTATGGGACAAAGGATAACAAATTGGGACATACAATATGAAACCCAGGTTTATGAAAAAAGCTGCAGTTTTCTGGCAAAAATGGAGCATTGGAATGTCCTTGTACACAGGGGAGTTTAAAAGGCCATACATACTAGGACAGGGAAAGACTGATGCAGAGAAATACTTGAGAGGACCCTATGCCTTCACATCAGACTGTGGAATGCTAGCTAAGTGGTAAAAGATCCAATTCAGATTTTCTTTTAGTTTTTCCTTTGTTACCTTCTTAGATTCATGAAATTACCACCATAACACTAGTACCTAAAAACTAAAACAATAGAGACTTAGTAACTACACACATCAAGGTATACAGCCTTTGCATACTGTGAAAATTCAGTATATGAACAGAATACAATAGTCATTAACAACTAAAAAGGGGAAATTTAACAAATCCTGCAGAAATGGGAGAATCTGATTCCCATTGACAGCCAATCAAAATATTCAAAAGTGCAGATTTCAACAAAATTCACACATTATGCAAAAATGCCACAGGAACAAAAGAAAGAAGAACAGAAAAAGAACAAAAAAACAGGAAAAGAGTGAAAAAAACTGAACAGTGCCAAAAGGATCTGTGGGAAACATCAAGTGTGCCAATATTCACATTATAGGAGTTCCACAAGAAGAAGAAAGGGTGAAAAAGGAAGAAAAATATTTTAAGAAATCATGGCTGAAAACTTCCCAAATTTGGCAAAATATATAAATATACATACCCAACAATCTCAATAAAGTACAAATAGGATAAATTCAAAGGGACCCATAAAGATATGCATAATAAAACTGTTGACTATCAAGAACAATATAAGAATTGTGAAAGAAGCAAAAGGGAAACATCATATCATGAGGCAGGAATCCTCAATATTAAGTCTGAATTTCTATTCAGAAGCCATGGAAGTTAGAAAACAATGGATGACACTTCCAATGTTCTGCAAGAAAATAAATGCCAA
>JAQZBX010104427.1:0-10952 GCA_029593785.1 Cabassous unicinctus | reverse complement strand
TCAACAAGGAAACAGAGAACTTGAACAATATGATAAACAAGTTAGGCCTAACAGACATATACAGAACACTGCATCCAAACTCAGTGGGTTATACATTCTTCTCAAGTGCCCATGGATCTTTCTCCAGGATAGACCACATGTTAGGTCAAAATGCAGCTCTCAATAAATATAAAAAGATTGAAATTATACAAAGCACCTTTTCAGATCATAATGGAATGAAACTAGAAATCAATAACAGACAGGAAAAAAGTAAATTTGCCAATGTGTGGAGACTGAACAACACACTTCTAAATATTCAGTGGGTCAAAGAAGAAATTGCAAGTGAAATCAGTAAATATATTGAGACAAATGAAAATGAGAACACAACGTATCAAAACTTATGGGATACAGTGAAGGAAGTCTTGAGAGGGAAATTTATAACCCTAAATGCCTATATTAAAAAACAATAAAGAGCTAAACTCAAAGATTTAACTGAACAACTAGAGAAACTAGAAAAAGAACAGCAAACCAATCCCAAAGCAAGCAGAAGGAAAGAAATAATAAAGATTAGAGCAGAAATAAATGAAAATGAGAACAGAAAAAGAATAGAGTAAATCAACAAATCCAAAAGCTGGTTCTTTGAGAAGATCAATAAAATTGACAACCCCCTCACTAGACTAACAAAGAAAAAAGAGAGAATATACAAATAAATACAATCATAAATGAAAGGGGGGAAATTACAAATGACCTCACAGAAATAAAAATAATCATAAGAGAATATTATGAAAAACTATATGCCAACAAACTAGACAACCTAGATGAAATGGACAAATTTCTAGAAACGCATAACCAACCTACACTGACGCTCCAAGTAATACAAGAACCTAACAAGCCAATCACAATTAAGGAGATTGAATCTGTCATCAAAAATCTCCCAGCAAAGAAAAGTCCAGGACCAGATGGCTTCACAGGTGAATTCTACGGAACATTTCAAAAAGAATTAACACCAATTCTGTTTAAAGTCTTCCAAAAAATTGAAGAGGAGCGAAAATTGCCCAACACATTTTATGAAACCAACATCACCCTAATACCAAAGCCAGATAAAGATTCCACAAGAAAAGAAAATTACAGACCAATGTCTCTAATGAGCATAGATGCAAAAATTCTCAACAAAATACTTGCCACTCGAATCCAACAGCATATCAAAAGACTTATACATCACGACCAAGTAGGATTTATTCCTGGTATGCAAGGCTGGTTCAACATAAGAAAATCAATCAATGTAATACATCACGTTAACAAATTGAAGGAAAAAAAACACATGATCATCTCAATAGATGCAGAAAAGGCTTTGGACAAAATCCAACACCCTTTTTTGATAAAAATACTTCAAAAGATAGGAATAAAAGGAAAATTCCTCAATATGATAAAGGGCATATATGAAAAACCCACAGCCAACATCATACTCAATGGGGAAAGGTTGAAAGCTTTCCCTCTAAGATCGGGAACAAGACAAGGATGCCTACTGCCACCATTGTTATTCAACACTGTACTAGAAGTTCTAGCTAGGGCAATTAGAGAAGAAAAAAAAAAATTAAAGGCATCCAAATAGGAAAAGAGGAAGTAAAACTCTCACTGTTTGCCAACTCAATGGGAAAAAATATTTGGAAATCATATATCTGATAAGGGTTTAATATCCAGGATATATAAAGAGATATTACAACTCAACAATAAAAAGAAAAATGACCCAATTAAAAAATGGGCAAAAGACTTGAATAGACATTTCACCAAAGAAGAAATACAAATGGCAAAAAAACACATGAAGAAATGCTGAAAATCACTCATGATTAGGGAAATGCAAATCAAAACTACAATGAGATATCATTTTACACCTATCAGAATGGCCACTATTAAAATGACAGAGAACTACAAGTGCTGGAGAGGATGTGGAGAGATAGGAACACTTCTTCACTGTTGGTGGGAATGCAAAATGGTACAACCACTATGGAGGGCTGTTAGACAGTTCCTAAAGAAGTTGAATATAGACTTGCCACGTGACCCTGCAATACCACTACTGGGTATATACCCAGAAGAACTGAGAGCAGTGACACGAACAGATATCTGCACACCGATGTTCATAGCAACATTAATTACCATTGCCAAAAGTTGGAAGCAACCCAGGTGTCCATCAACAGAAGAATGGATAAACAAACTGTGGTCTATTCACACAGTGGAATATTATGCAGCTGTAAGAAGAAATGAAGTCATAAAACATATGGCAACATGGATGAATCTGGAGGACATTATGCTGAGTGATGCAAGCCAGACACAAAAGGACAAATACTGTATGAATGTGTTACTATGAACCAAATATATTGTGTAACATATTGTTTGATGAAAAAAAAAATTTTTATATGTATCCATTACATTTAATGGAGAAATGTATATATTTATTCATGTGTGTTTACATTTTAGTTTTTAATTGTTTATATTTTCAATTATTAAATGTACAAATAAAGCTAAAAAATTAAAAAAAAAACTTTCATGCATCAAAGGACTTTATCATGAAAGTAAAAAGAATAGCAGAAAATACTTGCTACCCACATATCCAATAAGAATTCAATATCCAGAATGTTTTAAGAAATCTTACAACTCCACAACAAAAGGGCAAACAACAAAAGCAACATGTTAAAAATAAGGTGAATATAAGAATATTGTATTTTATGCATGATTGTTCTGTAAACTTCTCTAACAAAGCAGAATAGGAATAAATGATAGATGCTACAATAATAACAAAAAATGGGCAACAGACCTCAACAAACATTTCTCCAAAAATATATAAAATGTTTAAAATGCAAATGTAGAGATGCTCAAAATCATTTGACATTAGGGAAATGCAAATCAAAAACATGATGAGAGGCTATTTTATATGACTCGAATGGCTACTATAAAAATAATAGTCATAATAACAAATATTGGAGAGGATGTGGACAAATAGGAAAACTTGTTTATTGTTGGTCAGAATGTGTTGTTGTACAGCCCCTGTGGAACTGTTTGTCAGCTCCTTAGAATATTATAGAATTTCTTATATGACCTGGCAATCCTACATCTGGTACATACCCAAAGGAATTGAAAGCAGGGATTTTAGCAAATATTTTCAGACCAATGTTTATAACAGCATTAGTCACAATAGCTAAAAGAAGAGAGAACTTAAGTGTCCATCAACAGATGAATGGATAAACAAAATGTAGTATATACATACAATGGAATATTATTTATCAGTGAAAAAGTATGAAGTTCTGTTACATGCAACAACATGGATGCTTCTTAAAGGCATCATGTGATTGAAATAATGAAGAGACAAATATATGATCTTTCTGGCAGAAGGCTCTGGGTTCTGGGCTTCTATATTCTTGGCTTATGTCACATAAAAGAATTTAAGGGCACACTACAGTGTAGGCAAGGGACTAAACAGTTTATTAAGAAACAAGAAAACAAGAAATGTGCACGGTCTTAGGTATGGACTGCAAGTGTCCTGCAGGGTGAGTCACATACATGGGGATCCCAAGTTAGGCCTTTTAAAACCTTTACTCCTCCCTCTTCATAATCTTGGGTAGGAGCCCCAGCTGTTTGCTGTTCTTATTGGTTGCCCCATCTGTTAGTTCTCAAGGGGCCAAGGGTGAGACTTTTGAAAGTATCCAGGGCTTCCACTTGATCCCAAATGGGATTTTCATTCCAAATGAGATTCTTGTTTTAAATGTGATTCTCATGACTGGGGTCTGGTGAGGTATTTCTGGCTTTATTCTTGGCAGTGATCTTTTACTCAGGGGGTTTCTGGGTGGGGCTTCATGGGCACTTGTCTCACAGTCATGTTTTCTGCCATGTCTGCCAGGTCTTCCCTGTGTTCCCTATACTAACCTGCCTCAATCTCACTGATGTGAGATAATTAGGAAAAGGAAATCCAGAGTCAGAAATTATAATACAGTTTAACAGAGACTGGGTGGTTTAAGGAATGCCATATTAATTCTTAATTGGTACAGAACTTGTGTTTAAGGTGATATCAAATTTGTGGTAGTAAGTAGTGACAATGATAGCACACCATTGTGAATGCAATTAGCACTGAATTCTATATTTGAATTTCGTTTAAAGGAAAAATAGTAGAAGAAAAATTGTAAAAATGATAGGACTGTATAGAACAAATCAAGAAACATTATGTAAACTTTGGACTATATTTCATAGTACAATTAAAATATACTTTCATCAATTATAACAAATTTACCACACTAATGCAAAGATTATTAATAGGTGGGAGGTATATGGGAACTCTGTATTTTCTACATAAACCAAAATGAGTCTAATAAAAATAATCTTTAAAAACTGTAGAAGTTGGAAGAATCATACAATGTAATTTTAAAATGATTCATAGTTTAAAGACAAAAAAGAAGTTAAGGTAATTATATGTGGAGACAAGATGCTATTGAGTAGGAAGATTTGGGATAAGTTGATCTTACTGAAATTAAATTAAAATAATTGAAATAAAATTAATTATATAGGTTAAATAGCTGTTTGGGACATTTGAGGAGATATTGAAAAATTTATTCAAAACAGTGCAGAAAAAAAATAATATAAATATGAAAGATATCCTATGACACTGTAGATACAAGAAGTATTAATATATGTTTGCGTGGAATCTGAAATTATTGACCTTAGAACAAAGTCAATAGTTTTTAAGAGATAGTGGCTCTTAATTCAGAATTATCACAGAGTCCAATTTGGAGTTTTAGGAAATCAAATAAATATTAAGGCATTAACAAAAAAGGAATCCATGAGTAGACATGGGTAGCATAATGAAAAACTTACTTGGTCTTTGCCGGCAGTTCTTGGGGAAGGAACTTCTGATTCTTTTTAATTTCCCCTGGTAAAAGTGTCTTTTGTTTTTCATGGTTAGGGCAAGACCACATCTGATAGTTCATATGCTAATAAGACCACAGGGAGGGGCAGCAAACTTCAGTTTTAGGGTGTGGCTGACCCCACCAGAGAGACAGTTGAGGTGATTAGAGGATTGGGGCTTTGAGCTATGTCCTATTAGCTTATCTGCCTGACCTCTGGCAGGGGCCAGGACTGCAGATTGCATTCAACAATGTGGACATTTATTCTGTCAATCATGCTTATGTAATGAGACCCCATTAAACTCAGTACTCTTGGAAACCTGATAAGCTTCCATGAATGATGAGATGCATCTCTGGTGGGAGTGTGAGGTGTTCTGTTTCCATTTGGACAGGATACATAAGTTGCATTTGAGACCTTCCCAGATCTCACACTATGTCTCTTTTCTTTTGACTTCTTTAGGTATCCTTCTACAATAAAAAAGCTATACTTTTATGTATAGCACTTCCAGTGAATTGTGAGTTGTTCTAGTAAATTACCAAACTTGAGGGGATGGTAGGAACCTCCAAATTTGCATAAGTGTGTGTAGCTTAGGTCCCCAAATTTGTGACTAGTGCTTGCAGGGCAATCTTATAGCGGGATCCCCTTACCCCTGGTGTTTACCTCACAAGAGTGTAGAGTCAGAACTGGATTGGATTGAATTACTGCTATATTTGCAGTTGGTATCAGAAGCTGTTTTGAAATTTGCTGATGCTTTTTCCCAAACTTTATAGATTATCATAGTGAAACTGCTAAAACTGCAAAGACCAAGACAAGACTCTAAGGACAGACTGAAGGTCAAGATAGATTTGTTACAAAAGGAGATTTTTTTAAAAGAAGATACACAGATGAACACAGATTAATTAAATGACATAGTCAAGATCTCCTTTTAATGAACAGAAAATGAATAGATTAAAATACTTAATCATATCCATATTTTAAAAAATCAAACACCATATTCTCTTGTTTTTGACCATTAGCATTAATATAGTACCAACTTTGCTTTTGCTGCAAAAACATTACAATGTTAACTACAGTCTGTAAATTACATCACTTGCATTTTTCTTAAGTATCGCCATATTTTTAACATTCTACAGGAGAACATACTCTATTTGTATTATTAGCCATAATCCTCATCTACTGCCAAAATCATTGTTGTACATTCCCAATATTGTCCTCCAGATGTCCTCCAATAAACATCAATCTCCCTAGACTTCATTTTTCAGGCATAATCACATCCACAAATCAACAGTGTTTGTTACATTCATCATAATGTGATACCATCAAGTCCAACCATTACTACATAATTACATTTGACTTTATTAAATATTCTACAGACATCCAGAAGAGGAATTTTCAAGAGCAAAGTTGTGAGACAAAAATAATTTAATGATGTCCTCAAAATATTGAGAAAATTATTGTTAAATTAGATTTGAATATGAAGTAAACTCAGTATTTAAGAATCGGGGTTTAAAGACATTTTAGTACAAAAAAAATAGCTAAATGTATCAGTACTTCATTTAATAAGGAAAAATATAAGCCACAAATTAAGAGACATTATTTGCAGGTAGAAATATTATCATGTGTAAAACTCTCCTGTGAAACCATAAGGAAAGGATAAATAGCCTACTTAAATTGGGCAGATTTCACAGTGCAAGGAAACATCTAAAAATGAGATTCAACTTCATTACTTATTTGGAAAATGCAATTAACATTATTATGAAGAAAGTCATTTCAGAGAATTGAAATTGTAACAACCTCACATGGAAATCAGCTGGATGAGATGAAAAAATATGAAAAACATATACTTGATTTTAATTGTAGAAGTAACAATTTAGGAAGAATTACCAAAACAAGAAACAAGGAAGAATAAACATACAGGGAAGTAAGTTTGGCACTTGGGTTCCATTTTTCCTTTGGGAATTGCTTATTCAGAAACAATGCCTGAGAAAGGGAGGAAGGGATCATTGTTTTTGTCTGTTTCATGAGTCCAGAGAGACAAGGATTGTAGCCTAGGATCCATCACAAGAGCTTTGGTGAATATTTCTAGCTCTGAGTGGAGAACCTGTGGTAAGCTGACTCACAGGATCATCTTCAAATCTTCTCAATATATGAGAGTACAGTGAGATGATCCTAAGAGACTCAGGGGCATGGAACAACTAAAACTTAAATAACTCTAGAGGAAATATGATCATCTTAGGCCACATACATAAAATATAAATAAAATGAAAATTTGTGTATGCATATATGTGTGCATATACACCTCAATCCATTGTCAGGACCTGGAAAGAGTGATTCCCTTAAAAATGAGCACACGAGCACATATAGCATCCAGATTTGGGCTCTGATAACACCCTTCTCCACTAACAAGAACCAGGATTCCATGCACAAATGATCAATTTAGAAGTTGTTGAGGAAAAAGTACAAGATGAGCCTGGACACTTTGTGGTGTAAGGAAGTAAAAAAGCCTCAAAAATTGATGGGAGCATTTCAAAAAGACATAGAAAGAATCTTGAAGGAATCTACATTGGCCAACTCTGGGGCAATTTGATCATCAAAATAAATAATGTCAGTAATAAGTAAAATTAGGAACCATGAGTTCAAAATGATATAATGTATTTAATGTTAAAGTTGAAGCTCAATAATGGTGAAGATAGTTACACCATATTCAAATTACCTAACTAGAAAATATTTGCTAATTATGAAGAAAAAGGGGTAGATTTATGACTGAGCAGCAAATCAATCACCACATGATTTATCGTATCAAGGAAAACATCATCATCAACAACAAGAAAATAGCATGATATCTGTTAAGACTCAATGAGAAAGCCAGATAACTTTTAAGATCTTCCTGATGAAAGTGAATAAATTCAGACAGAAGTGCCAGACCTTCACAAATCGAGGGATATTTACATTCACTGGAAAAGAATTCCCAACATACATGAAAATTAAGGAATGTTTAAGTGTTTCAAACCAAGGGAAACAAAAGAGTCATGCCAATAGAATGAAACACGCAATTCTAAATAGTACCCTTTTTATTATAAAGGACAATTTTGAGATAACTGGTAAAATTTGATAGGATTGGAGAATTAGACATAAGTAATGTATGTTAACATCTTTATATTGATGGTTGTCTTGTGGTTATGATGTGAATTTTCTGTTTGTTGTACACATTACACACTACTATAGAGCCTGAGCATTTTATGGTTCAAGAATAAAAGTCCCTTCCTCAGTAAATGTAACTTTTATTTTAGTTAAGATTGTTTCAAAATAAAAATAAACAAGAAAACTTTAATTACTTCCTTCCAGTTTTATGAGTAAGCAACAATCAAGTTAATAGAATCCTATTATAATGCCTAATGGAAGCAAGTGAAAGATTCTTGTTTATGGTAATTTTTTATTATATATTTTTATTTTTAAAGAAGCTTTGGATTACATAAATGTTACATCAAAATATAGGGGATTCCCATATACCCCACCCCACACCCTCTCTCTCACACATGTTTCGCGATTAACATCTTTCTTAGTGTACTACATGTTACAATTGATGAACACAAATTGTAGCATTGCTACTAACCACTGACTATAGTTTATATTACACTTTACATTTTGCACCACACAATTTTATAGGTTTTGACAAAATGTATAATGGCCTGTATCTGTCATTACAATATCAGGCAGGACAATTCCAAAGTCCCCAAAATGCTCCATGTTATACCTATTTTTCCATCTCCCTCCCCTCAGAATGTTTGATGGCCATGCCTTTATATCAATGATACATGTCTTCCATTGCTAGAATAGTAATAAGTCCGTTTTATTCTATAGATTCATTCATGTCTTATGTTTGTTCATTCTCCAATCTTGAGGATTTTTATGTTTACGATTGAGAGGGGCTTAGATCCAATGAGGCAGATGGATGGAACTGTCTTGCTTGCAGTTGTGGACACTCTCTGTTTTTTGGGATGGGTGTTGTCCATCATCTTCCTTTTGTTACTTGTCCTGGGCAAGTCCAATGAACTGGAGAGCAGGTGTTGCAACTCTGCTGAAATTCAGGGCTCAATAGACATTTGAACAGCCCAAAGATTTAAGTCTATGGGGTATATTATTAGTGAATATACTGCTAATTATAGGTTCAAATAAAAGGAGAATTAGAATCACGTGTAGGGAAGTTATAAATGAGTCTAACTCTTTTTACATTGGAGAGTATATATTCCAAAGTAAGACCCACTGACAATGTGCCAAATTCTTGAGATTGTGTGTCCTGCTTATAGTGTCAAGATTTGTCTAGAGACCTCAGGAATCCTGCTATTTGAGGCACTGTTTACTGTGTTAGTCCACGAGATCCTGCTGAGTTGTGAATAATCATAACCTCTGGAATGACCTCCCCACTCACTTTGAAATCTCTTAGCCATAAAAAGTCATTTGTCTTTAAAATTTCTCCCTTTTGGTCAAGGAATTTTTCCAAATGCATTGCTAGTTGGCCGTTGGTAATAATCCCTTGGAATCAGAGAGGCTTATATCCAGGAGTCATGTCCCTTGCTGGAGGGAAGGTTGTGTGTTTATATGCTAAGTTTGGTTTAGAGAGAGGCACATTTGAGAAACAAGGAGGTTTTCAGGAGGTAACTCTTAGGCAATATATAATACTAGGCTAAGTTTCAATTTCACAATAACAAAGTTCATAAACACAACCATCAATATTAGGGGTCTGTCGTAATGGTCTGTCTCCCTTTGCTAGGCACTGCCCATGTATTCGGGGAGTCTTGCCACCCTATTAGTGAAAGTAGCAGGATTTCCCAAGGAAGGAATTCAATATTCTTTTGGTTATTGTATGGGTCTCCACCCATTGAGACAATGCCCCATGACCACTTGTACATAATCATATGCCATAGAGGCATGTCCCAGGTGAATCACTTCTCACATATCCCTGCATCACTGACACTCTGCACCAGTGATCCTCCCCTGCCACAGGGGTGACCCTACTGTTATCAAAAACCTCCCCAAAACAAAGCCAAAAGAATAAAGAAATAAAAAAAATAAAATAAAATAAAATAAAAATAAAAAATGACAAAATGCAAAAATAAAAGTCAAAATTAAAAAAATAAATTAATATACAATTTTTTTCAATGTGTCTTTCATCCCCTTAAGATCTGTTATCTTTTATGTACATTAACAAATTCTTACATATGTTCCCCAGGTGTCTCTTTTTTTTTTTGCTTTATCTACAAAGAACTTTTAAGTTACATTAAAGTCACATGGAAAATATAGGGGATTCCCATATACCAACCCCCTCCCCCTCTTCCATTCTCCCCTATTAATAACATTTTACATGTGTATGGTACATTTGTTACAGTTGATGTACAAATATTGAAGCATTGCTATTAACCATGGAAAATGATTTACATTATAGTATACATTTTGTGCTTTACACTTACATAGGTTTTGACAAAATTTAAAATGGCCTGTATCCATCATTGTAAGATCATGCAGAATAATTCCAATGACCTCAAAATGCCCTATAATCCATCTATTCTATTCTTCCATTCCCCTCCCCTTTGAACCTATGGTAACCACTCAGGTACAAATTTTGAAGAATAACGTTCATAATTACATGCAAAATATTGAAGGCTTAACATATTGGTCTTTTAAAAATTTTTATTAGTCACTGCCTATTTTCTTGAGAGATTCTTGAAAATCTTTAATTGAGAATATAGCAAGACTCCCCAGGATGGGACTTCAATATTTTCTTTTTTATGGTGTGGGTCTCCACCCACTGAGATAACACACTCTGACAAGTTGAACACCTTCAAATTCCATAGAAGCATGCCCTAGGTGTGTTCTATTCCACATATCCCCTCTAACCCTGACTCCCTGCTTTGTATTTCTCATATATTGTGAGACTAGTGGACTATCTGATTTTCTTATGGCATCCCACAGAGTTTTTATAATTTCTGTTTCCCTTTTGAGAGAATGTCTACTTAGATTTTTACTTAATGAATTTAATGAAATTCACAGTGTTCTTCCCTTCTTTTTGTACATAATTGAATGCC
>JAQZBX010104426.1:0-10952 GCA_029593785.1 Cabassous unicinctus | reverse complement strand
CTTGTCTTATTCCCGATTTCAGAGGGAAGGCTTTTAGGATTTCACCATTGAAGACGATGTTAGCTTTGGGTTATTCATATATACCCTTTATCGTTTTCAGAAAATTTCCTTCCATTCCTATCTTTTGCAGTGTTTTTATCAGGAAAGAGTGCTGTATTTTGTTGAATGCTTTTTCTGCATCTATAGAGATGATCATGTGATTTTTTTCTTTCAATCTCTTTATGTGGTGCAGTACATTGTTAGATTTTTTTTATTGAGCCATTCTGTAATACCAGGGATGAAACCCACTTGGTCATGATGTATAATTCTTTTGATATGTTGTTGAATGAGATTGCAAGTATTTTGCTGAGGATTTTAGCATCTAGATTCATTAGAGAAATTGGTCTGTAATTTTCCTTTCTTGTGGAATCTTTGTTTGGTTTTGGTGTTAGGGTAATATTGGCATCGTAGAATGAGTTAGGCAAATTCCTTCTACTTCTATTTTTTGGAAGAGCTTAAGCAGGATTGGTGTTAGCTCTTTCTGAAATGTTTGTTAGAATTCAGCTGTGAAGCCATCTGGTCCTGGGCTCTTCTTAGTTGGGAGGTTTTTGATGACTGAGTCTATCTCTTTACTTGTAATTGGACTGTTGAATTCATCAATTTCTTCTTTGATCAATGTAGGCTGTTTTTGAGTTTCTAGAAACATGTCCATTTCCTCTAAATTATCATTCTTGTTGGCATATAATTTTTCAAAGTATCCTCTTATGATACTCTTTATTTCAGTGGGGTCAGTAGTGATATCCCCTTGCTCATTCCTTATTTTGTGTATTTGCATCTGTTCTCTCTTTTTCTTTGTTAGTCTGGCTAAGGGTTTGCCAATTTTACTGATCTTCTCGAAGAACCAGCCCTTGGTTTTGTTTATTTTTTCTAGTGTTTTCTTTTTCTCTATTTCATTTAGTTCTGCTCTAATCTTTGTTATTTCCTTCTTTCTACTTCCTTTAGGTTTAGTTTGTTGTTGTTTTTCCAATTCCTCCAGATGTGCAGTAAGGTCTTCAATTTTAGCTCTTTCCTGTTTTTTAATATATGTATTTATGGCTGTGGACTTCCCTCTCTGGACAGCTTTCGCTGTATCCCATAGGTTTGATATGTTGCGTTGTTATTTTTATTAGTTTCAAGGTAGTTACTGATTTCTTTTGAGATTTCCTCCTTGACACACTGTTTGTCCAAGACAGTGTTGTTTAACTTCCATATCTTTGTGCCTAACCTGTTTCTCTGGCCCTTAGTGATTTCCAATTTCATTCCATTGTTGTCAGAGAAATTATTTGTATAATCGCAATCTTTCTGAATTCATTGAGAGTTGTTCTGTGGCCTAGCATGTGGTCTATCTTGGAGTATGATCCATGTGCACTCGAGAAGAATGTAAATCCTGCTGTGTTTGGGTGTAGTGTTCTGTATATGTCTATTAAGTCCATGTCCTCTAATGTATTGTTCACAGCCTTTGTTTCTTTATTGATTTTCTGTCTAGATGTTCTGTTTAATGACGATAATGGTGTGTAAAAGTCCCCCGCTATAACTGCAGACACTTTTATTTCTCCACTTAGTTTTTCCAGAGTTTGCCTCATGTATTTTGAGGCAACCCGATTAGGTGCATAAATGTTTATGATTGTTCTCTCTTCTTGAGAGATTACACCTTTTATTAATATGTAGTGTCCATCTTTGTCTCTTACAATAGTTTTGCATTTAAAGTCTATTTTGTGTGATATTAGAATAGCTACTCCTGCCCTTTTTTGGCTATTGTTAGCTTGTAAAATTGTTTTCCACCATTCACTTTCAGCTTCCTTGAATCCCTGGGTTGAAGGTGGGTTTCTTGTAGACAGCATAAAGATGGAAATATTTCCTTATCCATTCTGCCAATCTGTGTCTCTTGAGTGGTGAAATTAATCCATTAACATTCACTGTTATTACTCAGAATGAATTTCTTACTTCAGCCATATTTTCTTTGGGTTAATGTATGTCATATGTTGTATTGTTTCTGTTTTTGTCTTTTTAGTTGTTTTTAAAATCTCCTCCAACTCTCTCTCTCCCTTGTTTTTTCCATTCAACTTGTAGGACTACCTTTAGTATTTCTTGAAGTGGAGGTTTCTTATTGACATACTCTCTTAATTTCTGTTTATTTGTGAATATTTTGAACTCTCCATCATTTTTTTAATGCCACTTTTGCTGGATAGAGAATTCATGGCTGTAAGTCTTTTGTTTTAGTACTTTGAGTGTCATACCACAGTCTTCTTGCCTCAATGGTTTCAGATGAGAAATCAGCACTTAATCTTATTGTGCTTCCCTTGTATGTGATTGTTCTCTTTTCTCTTGCTGCGTTGAGTATTTTCTCTTTGTCTTGAGCATTTCACATTTTGACAAGTATATGTCTTGGAGTTGGCCTGTTGGGATTTATACTGTTTGGGGTGCACTCTGCTTCCTGGATCTGCACATCCATCTCTTTCAATAGAGTTGGGAAGTTTTCAGCCATTATTTCCTTCAACACTCCTTCTGTTCCCTTTCCCTTCTCTTCTCCTTCTGCGATGGCCACAATGTGCATGTTTGTGCATTTTGTGTTGTCAGTTAAATCCCTGAGTCCCTGCTGGATTTTTTCTATCTTTTTGTCTATCTGTTCTACTATCTGTTTCATTTCTGATGTATTGCCTTCCACCTCACTAATTCTTTCTTCTGCCTGTTCAAATCTGCTGTTATGTGAATCCAGCGTCTTTTTTATTTCTTGGATTGTGCCATTGATCACCTTTATGTCCATTATCTTTTTGGGTATGCTTACAATTTCTTCAGTGTGTTCTCCCAGTGTCTTCTTTATATCCTTAATCTCTTCCTTCACTTCATTAAGTTGGTACATGATATTTGTTTGGAAAGCTTTGATTAGTTGTTCGATGTTCTGCATCACTTCCTGGTTTTTAGTTTTTTCATTGCATTGGTCCATGTCTTCCTGTTTCTCAGTGTGGTATGTAATTTTTTGTTGCCCTCTAGACATCATTTTATCTTGATGGGTTTATTCAGTTGATTAGCTTCTCTCTGCTCTAGAGTTTTATTTAGCTGGTGGTTCTGTGTGTGTGTTAAGTTTTCTCTTTGACACTTTTTTTTCTTATTTTATTTCCTTTTATCTTTCTATGTTACCTTGAAGGCAAAAGATTAGGGTCAGAGGAATAGAAAGATGTTTGAAAGGAAGATGGATAATAGTAATATTAATAATAGTTAGAAGTGGGGCCACATAAGTCTTAGTGAAATGAATATTTAACTCATGTAGGCAGTGTAGAGTAATAGGAAAAAAAGTGGAGTACCTAAAATGGACTAGGGAACTAAATATAGGAATATTTATATAATTATTTAGAAGGCTAGAATGATGAGAAGGGAGAGAAAGAGTGAAGAACGGGCTGAAAGTAAAAAGCTAATATTAATTTAAAAAAGAAGAAAACAGAATTGATAGAATAGAAATTGATACCCTTAAGTTGTAGGATAATGAAAAAACGTGGTGTGTAAGAACTACCACAGAAAGCAAAAGGCAGAAAGATGAATAAGGGGAAGAGATAGCTTGGGATACAAAATCAATATAGACAGAAAATGGAAAATCACTGAAAAAAAGCACATCAAAGAAGAGACAAGCTAGCAGCATGAATCTCTACCGATCAATCCACGCCATTGATCTGCCTGCAGACAGATGTCCCAAGCTTCTCGCTCTGTGAAGTACAGACTCCCGGGCAGGACACTGTCCACAATCAGCCATCCTCAGAGAGCCAGTCAGCAAGTGCCCTCCTAAACCAACACCATCTTGCCTCCCCGTTTCAATGTCTTTTGACATCTGTCTTCATCTAGTTTCTTTCCCAATGTGTGTTATAATAGATTGGCTCAGAAGATTATATTTAATTTGCTTACACTATTCATTATCTCTCCTTAAATGTAACTCATTCAATTATTGAAATCCTTCAAATGATTTCTCAACAACTTAGAATATAATCTGAAAACCTAAGAGTCTATAAGAGTATATTTGATTCAACTGCCCTGCTTATTCCCAACATGATCTATTTCTATTTTCCACCTTTTCACCTGACTTTCATTGTTGCAGTCCTTGAATAACAAGTTTATTTCTTATTCAGGGACTTTGTGCAAGCTGATCTTTCTCCTTAAAAGATTCTCCCTTACATATTTATATCCTCATTTTCTCTAGGTCTCCACTGAATTATGCCCTACTCAGAAATGCTTTGCTTGACTGTTTCATCAAAATTGGTATTTTTTGTTATTGTTTACTTTAATCTGCATTGTTTCACTTCATAGCAGATATCCCTATATAGTAATACAAATATGATAAACTTGCACATTCATGATGTATATTTGTTTTTAGAATGTGAGAGTCATTAGTATTTTTGAAAATTATCATTAATTTATTTCCATTTTCTATAGCTATACCTGGAGCAAATTAGATGCTCAAAAATACTGTTTTGAAATGGACATTTACTCTCCAACTCATTGAACTCATCCAGGACAATTAACAAGGAGATGATAATGGACAAAGCCCATCCCAAGTAACAGAGAGTGTTTGCAACTGCAAGCAAGATAGTTCTATCCATCTGCCCCATGGAACTTAGGCCCCCTCTCAATTAGAAACAGAGTGGTCATCTCCATCCCCAAATCCTCAAGGTTAGGGACTGAACAATGGGCTAAAATAGATTTATTACTATTCTATTATAGACTTATTATTATTCTAGCAATGGAAGAACTTTTATCATTGATATAAAGGCAGTGGCCACCAGAGGTTCTAAGGAGAGGAAGAGGGAAGAATAAGTGTAATGTGGGGGCATTTTGGGGACACTGGAATTGTCCTACATGACAGTGAAATGACAAATACAGGCCATTATATATTTTGTCATAACCTACAAAATTGTGTGGGACAGAGTGTAAAATATGATGTACACTATAGTCCACAGGTAGCAGCAATGCTTCAATATGTGTTCATCAATTGTAACAAATGTACCACACTAATGAAAGATGTTGTTAATAGGAAAGTGTGTGGGGGTTGTGGGGCATATGGGAATCCCCTATATTTTTTATGTAACATATATGTAATTTAAAGCTTCTTTAAAAATAAAAAAAAATAAAAAAAGAAAGGGAATAGATAAAAATAAAACTAATTTAGTGTCTTAATTTATAGATTGGAAGGTTCTTCCAATAGACGATTCAAATTTGTATAAACAATTAAACAATTGTTAATAGAGGCACAGCTTAAACTAATTGCCTAATAAATTATCTAAGATATGTGAAGGCCATTGTAGTCTCTGGGATACATTATTTTGGGGGCATATTAGTATACAGACAGAAATAATTATTGAGATCTATTTAATTATCTGAATTTTAGCATTCCTTGCTTGTCAATGAACTTAAGTTTCAATATTGTATATATTTGATAACAAAAGAATTATTCACATTTAGTAATGTTTGATGTCTTAAATCATAGAAAACACACGCACTACTTCATAAGAGGAAATCACAAAACAAGCCAGAGCCTGGTCTATAATTTTGACTGGAAAATCCACGAATGTCTTCATTTGAAGTGTAGAACTATGCTATAGTACTACTCCAAGAAGGGAAATGTGTGAAAAAGACACTGAAAACCATTTTACAAATGTGGCTTTTCTTTGTCTAAATAGTCATAATTTGTATACACATAGGCACATTTTGTTAAAAACTTGCTTTTATATTATCAGAATGAAGAATGAATTTTATCTCTTCTAATCAAGTGAAATGTAAGCAGACAACCGTGAATAAAACAGTTAACTTTACTTTGTTATTTAACAAAATTTAAGTGAAGAAATTTGTATTTATTAAAAATATGTTGCCACAAATTCATTATTTTTAGACCTTCCAATTTGAGATGTTACTCCCATAGAAGTAATGGAGTTAACAGATGTCAACAAAAATAGGAAATTAAAGATTACATTAACGAGCTGGTTGCCATTAGCTGCACATGGAACTTAAATTAGTTTTGTTTTTCTTTGTTAAATGATGTTAACTAGCTCCGCTTGGATTCCAACTCAAAACTTTGCCTCTCTTTATAGATCTTGCTCAATTCACTGAAGTCTACAATTCAGATTTATAAGTCCTGGCAAGCAACATTTATGTATTCATGTTATCCTTCATTTCAACCCCTACCAGTAATATATGGTTGAGATAATTAAGGAAAGGAATAAGCAGAATGTGGATAATTTATAAAGCCATAGTTAAAGATATAAAATCAGGTAAACAGGTTTTACATATCTTAGGTCATAATAGTGCTATTCTTTACAACCTAACTTTCTTGGAATTCAAGAGCACAGTTCCAAGAAAATAATGTTAAATATGATTAAATCAAGTGATTGACAAATGGGTGTGGCTCTCATGCTACCTATTTCTAGCTGGAGATTTAACAGTTTGACCCTTTGCAGGAAAATCCACTTGTCAGTAGCCAGTAAAAACCAAAATATGGATGAAGATATTTCCTAATATCAACAGACTGGGTAAGTATGGGATCTGATCTCTTTCTAAGCTCACTTGCATCCTTCTCCAAGAATAGAGTTGATCTTTGCACTCTCTCTCACTCTCTTTTTCTCTCTCTCTTTCCCACCCTCCCATGTTGTCTTGTGAATCATGTAGCATGGTCACCTGGTGTTTTGACTGTGCAAACAGGAAAGCAAGGTACATGGACAGTGTGTTCATATGTTGGTTGAGCAGGATGTAGAAAAATTCTTTGCATGAAAGTCAGTGAGGAGACCTCAGAAGAGGAGATGCTTCAGGAAGGATGAAGAGTAAGGAGTAGAAAAGGAAAAAGGAGACATGTTAAGGCACAGGGAATTTGAGTCTGTACAAACATAAGGCTCCCTGTTTAATTTGTGTTCCTCAAGTTCCTCTGTGTTTATATAATCTCTTAAACAATAAATATTTCTTTGCTTTATTTTGATTATGTTTAGTGTCTTGTTTTTTTGTTAATAGCAGCAGACTTTGACCTGCGTATGGTGTGTAAGTTATTCTGCAAATTATACAACTCACCTTTCTTCCCAGCTGAATACAGCCTGGTGAACTTAATGCAATGATTTTGTTAAAGAACACCTAAAGTAAATCACTGTAGATATTTGTCCATATATGAGTCATAATCTCATAAAGACTTTCATAATATATTTAAAATGATCAAAATGCCTGGTTTGAAACAACTGGATTATCATCTGTAAAAGCATTGCTAGAAGTTTAAAGTTTGATGGTTTGGTGGGCTACTCATATTCTTCTAATTAATATTCAAGTGGTGAGAATGTAAAAATAATTAAATTGTGTGTATTATTCCATTTTTATGACATGATGAGTTTTGTTCCTTTGGGAAGAGAAATGGGGGAAAAATTATCTTTTGTCTTGCTTAAATGTTAATTATAAAAGATTTTTTTAAATGTTCAATGTAGTGGAATGGAAATGAAATTATGTTCAACCATCATTTCTCTTCCCCTAATGTAAGTTAATTTATTTATCTGAACCAATAATAGTAGCATGTGATAAACCAAATATGGAGGATTATTGTATAATACTTTGAAATAATAGGTAGATGTGGATGTAATTTTCAGCATTGAATCCAAAGTTTCCTATGTAATTTTTCAAAAACAAGTAATTAGATCATTCATATCTTGATTTGGAGAAGTGTTACATGCTTTACCACTGTGTTATTTTGAAACAAATGTATGTTCAATGAAATGTGACAAATAATTATTTAAATGCAATATACACTTGTCCTCAGAATTGCCATTCATGTGTAAGCGAATTAGCGCAATCTCAAAATTTTCATGTAAAACCATTTTTATTTTCTCTTTTTGAAATAGGCAAAATTCAGTGGCCAAAATGGGACATGAGAATTCCAGCACTATCACCGAGCTTGTCCTGGTGGGATTTTCCAGTCTCCTTCAGACTGAGATCCCCCTCTTCTTCCTCTTCTCACTGGTCTACCTGGCAAATCTCCTTGGCAACACAGCCATCATCTGTCTAGTGGTTCTTGATTCCTCTATCCAGACACCCATGTATTACTTCCTCTGCCATCTGGCCTTTCTCAACATATTTTTTAGTACAACTGTGGTCCCCAAGATGCTTTTTAACTTCCTTGCAACTAGGAAAATTATATTATACAACTTCTGCCTTGCCCAAACCTATATCACCTTATTCCTTGAGTCAACTGAATGCTTTTTGCTTGCAGTGATGGCTGTGGATTGCTATGTGGCCATCTGTTACCCACTATGATACCTGCTTATCATGAGCTTATCTGTGTGTCTGGCCTTGGCTCTGGGGGCCTGGATCATTGGCTTCTTTGTCTCAGTGGTGACTCCTTACTTTGCAATCTTTCCATTCTGTGGTCCTTATGTTATTGACTACATTTTCTGTGAATTGCCCATCATTCTTCACATGTTCTGTGATGATACTTCCCTGCTGGAGACAATGATAATGGCAGGGGGTCCTGGAATGGTCTTACTCCCCTTCCTCCTAATTATCCTCTCCTATATTCACATCCTGGTGGCTGTAATGAGAATAGACTCCATGGAGGGCAGAAAAAAAGCTTTTTCCACGTGTACCTCCCACTTGATTGTTGTGACCATATATTATGGGACAGGATTGGTCAGGTACATGAGACCCAAGTAACTCTCCTCAGCAGAGGGAGACAAACTAATGTCCTTATGCTATGCAGTCATCTTCCCAATGCTGAATCCATTTATTTACAGCCTGAGGGACAAGGAAATGAAAGGAGCTGTAGGAAGAGACATGGGGAAAATCCAAAAAGCCAAAAAATTCCATAGTAAAAACTTTAGAAATTAAAGACAATGTTTCTTACCTTGTGACTAGAATTTTGCATTCAATAGACTTTCAGAATAAGGTGGTAATAACATTTTTATTAATGTCTCCAAGTGTTTCCCATTCAGGTTTCTCTTCTCTACAAATGAAAATTTATGGATATCAGTTGACAAAGTGTTAAATTATCGCCATGTCAGCCCATTCAAATACTTTGATAACTCAACGATGCTAATATTATGTTCTGTATTCTCTTTCCAATACTTCAATATTTATTTTTAAGTCTTTTTAAAGCCCTCAAATTTTAATAAGGTCCCCATCCCTAGTCCACTAATCAGCTATGACTTATAGGGGATTTTAACCTGAAAATGTTAGTCTCAGCATTTTCAAGGGCTAAAAGGGCAAGAAGGCAATGGGAATTTTGAAATGCATACAGCTTACAGAAAAAAAATATATTGAAGTTACTAATGAGAATTAAGCAAGGGTGTGGAAATCAGGTCTCATTTTTTTCATTTGATATAATTTATTTTATTTCCCCTTTTCTGGTGAGTAGTTTGTATAAAGGAATTTTTTTTAATTTAAAGAAAATCTTTTTAATTATATAATCTTCACCTATGACCATATGGAAGATAGATTACATAAGTGAATATTAATAATTATTTCATATAATTAACCCTTATGTAAATAAACTGGCTGCAATGCATTGGTAGCTGAGGTTTATCAAGGTACTCATATAGTAATGAGTTTAATATTGATGAATTTGGAGACAAGACACAGGATTAATTCCTGATTAAACCAATTAGTAAGTGTAGTAAGCAAATAACTTCACTACTGTACTCCATTTTCACATCTGAAAACAAACAGAAATTTAATACATAGCTGTTGAAAAGATGAAACACATGAAATAGGCCTGGAATATAGCAAAGGCTTAATAAGTGCTAGATGCTATCATATTCCAAATGCTATTTAAGTGAGAATAATGAAATTTGTGATAGGTTTTACATTTTTATAGAAAGAAAAATTATGTAGCAATTCTACTATATGAACTACTTTTAAGAACTGTCTTTGCTACTTTCTATTATAGATTTGCCCATGGAAGACAATTCCTCTTTCCATGCTTATGTGGTATGCTCTTAGAATAATTTAGAGGAAGTCATATTTCCTAAATATGGGATAGACCCTCTAAATAACTCTTACTTAATATCTCCATTCCACCCATTGTCTATCAGTGCTTGGATGGATGAATCCAGATTATTTCTATGTGAGAAACTGGTGATATCATTAAAAAAATGTAATGTCAAAATATCCAAGGATCTCAGTGTGTTCCTCTGTCTTATCATTTTATTATATTCTGATACATGATTTCATATTAGAAAAAAATAAAGAATGTAACATTTTTTAGTATGGAGTGAGGCAATAGATGCCTAATTTGAAATATATCTGCAAAATCTAGGTCTCCATTGCAACCTAGTGCAAAGATGCAGGAATGGCCTTCTATACCTCAATTTGTGTATTAATTTTTCAGTGGTTCTATCTTGCAGCTTTTCTTAAAGGTACCCTAACATTTTAATCCAAAGTTTTAAAATCTTACAAGTACAATTTTATCAATGGTACTACAGTTTCTTTTGTAATCACTGCTCCAGCCATCTAAATATCCTGAAGCAATGATTTATTGGGGAAACAGCATTGTGTGGGAAATCAGAAGGCCTGGATCAAATTGGAACCTAAACCCCAATTTGTAAACATTTGTCACTCATTTGATTTACCATGAAACTAGGATTAGACTTCCTTAATCACTGTTAATTAATTTTCTGTGACTGTAATTAATCTTTCTCTATTGCCCAACAGTCAAAAAGCAATTTAATAATACTGTGGAGACTACAGTAGCAATCAAGTGATTCTAGAAGCAACATACATGCATAAAACCAACATATTTTTTCAGTTATTGTTTAAAATTAATGAGATATTCACACAAAAGACCTTTAAATATTATCAAGCAAATTAGTTATAAACCAGTATCTATCGTTAAATGCATATTGAATAGTACTACTGAATAACATTATTCCAGGGTGTCACCCTCCTCCATTACATCCCATTTTCAATGTTTAGCCACCTCTAAATGATAACTC
>JAQZBX010104425.1:0-10952 GCA_029593785.1 Cabassous unicinctus | reverse complement strand
CCTCCCACCCCCTCCTACTCCTCACACCTCTCCCACTTCCGCTCCAGCAGCATCCCCCCTTCCTTCCTGGCGCCCATGGCCCAACATATGCTCTGCCTCACCTATGGTCTGACTCCCAAAGAATGTCATTCATTTTCAAGGGTCTCAAACTCACAGCCCTCCAAGGGCCAGGTAAGTTGTATAAAAGAGTGAAGAAAGTGGGTATAAAACAACAGGGAGCGGCTGCTGTACACTGGAGAGGGCTTGCCCCTCCTAAAGTCACTCAGTTTCCAGAAAAATCTATCACTACCCTGCTGGACAGACGTAGCACCTGGAGCAGGTAGGTACCACCAGGGGCCACAAATGTTTGACAGCTGGCCTGTGCACACCTTTCTTTCCCATTGGACCACAAGTTTCTTGAGAGTGGGACGTTCTCTTATTTTATTTTCTATTTGTTCATTTGAATAGTAGAACACAGTGTAAGGGTTTATCCAGTTAAACAGAACGGAGTTCAGATGTTCCCTGCCACTCCCTCGCACGCGGTGTTGGGAGAGTAACAACGTTGGGTGCGACCAGCAAGGGCGGCTCCTCTTCGTCACTAGATCTGTTCGGAAGTGGAAGGTGTGGTTGTGATCGGGAATGAGTTAGAAGCCCTGGAGAGAAGCAAAGCATCATCGGCAGCCTTACTGTATTTCCAAAGTGGCATCTTAACGAAACTCTCTCTTCCCCGGCCTTCGGGGAGCACAGTCCCTTGGGGACACTCCAGCTGTCTCGCTGACCTCTCTGCTCAGTGGACATCTCCATCAGAAGGCGCACCAGGAGCCTCCACCGGGACAAGTGGTCAAGCTTTAGTCTCCTCTGTTCCCACTACAGCATGGAACAGAGTAAGCCTTGGCTCTTAAGGAATGTGCACAGAATTGACAGAAATTAAAGGGCAAGGAAGAAGTGGGGAAGGGCTGGGGGGCAAAGAATGAGGCTGGAGGAGAGGGAATTTGGAAGATAAAACCAATAAACAACCAGTATCAGTGGGTCCCAATAGGAAAGAGACAGCAGAGACCCAAAGTGGGTACTGGGAGGAGAATTTAATAAAAGGACTATTTACAAAGAAAATGGTTTAGGAAAGGTGACCAAGAAGGGTGCCATACCCAGAGCTACTAATGTCAGGGACCTGTCCCTCTCTCTCTCTCTCTGTCACACACACACACACAAGCCTGAAGGATCAGAAATTACTGGTCCAAGGATTAGATGGTGGCTAAGAGGGAGAACCGGCTGCATGCCATCCCAGACCTCTGGGCGCACAGCAGGCAGGCAGCTCTGCACCCACGTCCAGCACTATGGAGGCAGGGAAAAGTAGGCAGAGAGTCTCAATGTTTTAGCAGGAGAATGTTTTTTGAAAGCAAAATTTTCACAGAGATAAAACAGATAGCGGTGGTATTTTATTATTATAAATTTACTTTAGAAATTCAATTTTATAGCGTATATTTGTTATAAAGTGAGTCAAGAAGAACACTGCAGATGTTTCACCGAGCACAAAATTGGAAGCCAGGGAGTATGGCGACAGCCACACGTGGGTCAGTGCCAACACTCACATTTATTTCAAAATTTCATTTGCTTACACAGTGCTGAGAAAGGCCTGAATCCAATTGACAAGTAATTGCAAATGGTAATGGTCTTTACCAGCTTGCCTGCAGCTGCGGACAACCTGGGGAGGCTTTCTGGAGGAGGGAGCATCTTGAACTGGATCTTGAAGGATGAGGGGAGAGGTGGGTTTTGTGGAGCTGGGCCAGGCAGGCTGAGGGAATAGGACAGGAAAAGGCTCAAAGGCACGACAGCAAAGGGAGCCACTGATGTGTCCACTCACCCTCCAACTATGGCAATGGATGTCTTGGGAGAGGAACAGACAACAAAAGTCAAGGTGGGCAGTCACGTGGTCCAAGGTAAGCCTGCACCAAGCATGACCCGGAAGTTCCTTTTACGATGTGATTTGAAGAGTGGTGGGGGACTCCCTTGTAGAAAGTCACACCCCACCTCATCCATCACAAGTCCTAAAACCCCCCCATCAGTGGCTCCCATCTTCAGGGGGCTTCCTGGATCCCTGGTAACTGCAGATATCCCAGGAAGAAGGTGGAGGACAAGGAGCAGGTATGAGGAAATGAACAAAGAAGAGTGGACGTGGTCAAAGGAGGGCAGTAGAAGGCAAAGGAGAAATGAACGTCTGTGCGGCCTCCACCGCGTGCCAGGAAGCATGCTAGGTGTTTTCACATAGTGCTCCATTTCCTCCCACAGGAGCCCTGGGACCGATATTTTCCCCCAGTTCTGAGATGAGAAAACAGAAGCTCAGAGAGGTTAACTCACTAGCTCAGCTGTGGGAATTGGGATGTCAGGCACAGAGGGCTTGGCAGCCAGGAGCCCTCAAGAGCATCCCCAAGACGTGGGTGGGGGGTGCTGTAGGAGGATCTGGATGGGTCAGCTTTCCCCTATCTGGGGGGAGGTGGCATTAAAGGCAGAGATTCCCAGGCCCTTGCCCTGGAGAGCCTGATTCAGATGGCCAGGCGTGAGCCCAAGTGTCCATCCTTCCAGCAAGTACCCAGCCAGTTCTAACAATCCAGCAAGATTGGGAAGCACTGGGCAGGGAAAGGAGAAGAGGAATGGATTCCAGGCTGCTGGTACAGCTTGCACAAGGCTCAGCAGTGACATGGAGAGATGCATGTTTGGGGGGCAGAGGAGGAGTGATGTTTGGAGAGGTGAGGGGTCACTGTGGTCCAGCAAAGGCTCACAGCCTCAGGCGTGCAGATCCCAGGGCCTCCCCAGCTCCCAGCTCCTGGGTTCACTCGTACTTTGAGGGCTGCCTGTCTTGTTTGTTTTTAATGCCTCTCATTTTTGCTTAGAGAGGCAGCATGAGGCAGTGCAAGAAGCACTGGATATGGGTTCAAATCTATTTGCTGCCTGTATGCTCTAAGCCTGAGGTTCCTATTCAGCAAATTGGGAGGTGACGCTCCCTGCCTGTCACACCTCTAGGACACTGGGTAATTAAGTGAAGACACGGGGTAAGTGGGAACAAGCCCTGCAGGCAATGTAGGCTGTGGGGTTGGTGTTATTCACTGGCCTTGCAGGGAGGGGAGCAGACGGGAGTGAGGGTGGTAGAGTGGGAAAAGCTGAGGTTTGGGAGCCTGCTGGCCTGGATTCAGATCCCAGATCCCTGACTTCTTAGCTGTGTGAGCAGAGCAAGTCACCTGGCCTCTGTGACCCTCAATGTCCTTGTGAGTGCAATGGGGACCAGGCTTAGTGAATGATAAACGCTTGCTGGGTACATGTGCACAGTGGCAGGTGGCACCACGTCTAAATCCCTTCCCCACTCCTTCGTTTCCTTCCTTCCTTTCTACCTCCAACCCCAAGCAACTTCAATGTGGTGCAATGTGTATCTTCTTGTTTGTGAATTGTTTGGTGTGCAAGTATTTAATTTCCACAATGGTTCTACGCCATCTCATTCCATTTCTTGCTTTTGTTCTCCACTCAGACCTTGTTTAAGGTCTGTCCGTGTTGCTCTATGGATATCCCATTCCTTGCTTTTTACGGCTATGAACTACTATACCCCCATGTTTTATCCACCACAGCTCCTGGTGGTAGAAAAACTGTACTTTTCAGGTAGGGAAACTGAAGCCCAGGAAATGGGGAGCTGCCTGGGAATGCTCCTCCTCAATCTTGGGCCACGATGTCTCTGCCACACGTAGTGCACCCAGAGGACATCTGATCGACAGATGTCAAGGCCCACACCCCAGCTCCCTCCAGCAAACTTGAGTGGCCCAGCCACACCCGTCCTGCCCTCAGAAGCCATCTGGTCGGTGGCGACAAGCCAGGAGCACCTCTGATGGTCCTTCCCCCAAACCCCAGGGGTGCTGTCACAGAGCCCGGAGGAGCCACCCTTGCAGGGCAGGCAGAGAACACCAGCAGGGAGGAGCTTCCTCCAGGGACAGCCAACTGCCTTGGGAGTAAGTGGCCCCCAGCCTCCATGTCCCGCCCCTTTCCAAGGTAGCCTCCAATCTAGGGACAGAACTGGCAGGACTTACAGGGCCAAGTGTATACACCAGAGAAAGTTGGAGCAGCAGGGATAGCAAGGCAGATCTGCTGGGTTTTTCCTGCATGACCTCCGGCTCTGAAAAATAATGGGAAAGCCTGGGGCTACCACCACATCCTGGAGGAAGCCTTGACGCCAGGAGGAGGGGGTGGTGCCCCCAGCAAGCCCAAGCCCTCCTGGCTGGGCCCCAGGAGCTGGTTAACATCTTCCTAGGGCCACTTTGGGGAAAGGGGTTTCCTTCCCTCTACTGCCCCTCCACCTTCCTCTCCTGGTGCCCCCCACCTCTTCCAAGGCTCTTCTCACTGTGCCTGAGTGGGTGCTGATCAGTGGTAAAGATCAGCAGGTGGGGACAGAAGGCTGGGCCTAAACAGCTGAGCAGAAGGCACAGGCTGGGGTGGGCGTTCAAACACCAGATCCTCCGGTTACTAGTTGTGTGGCTGCAAGGAGCTCCAGTCTGAGCCCCAGTTTCCAAAATGGGAGCACACTTACCTTGCTGGGGGAGCACTATGATATGAGGAGCAGGGTGTATCTGGAAGGAGCTGTTCCTCTCAGCGACACCCAGAGAGACAGAGCACCAAGGTGAAGGCTAAAGTCAGAGCAGCCTAAGAGCATGGGGGTCACCCTTTGGGACATATGAGCACAGATTTCTGGGGAGTCAGCCTAGGCCTTTCAGCCCCATCTTCTGGAAGGAAAGTGTGGAACAAGTGGAGAGGCTTGAAGATGCAGCAGGGAGGCGGTTCAGGGCACAGGTTTTGTATTTGGGAAGAGACCCACTCGATCCCAACTGAGAGACCACAGGCAGCGACTTTCACTCCTTGAGCCTCAGCTCAAACCACGGCAATGGCAAGGCTGGCCTCCCAGTGATGGGCGAGAGTGAAGGATTCGATGCACAGGTTGTGCTTAGCACACTCCAGCCGGGCACCTGGGAGGTAACCAGCGACACTAATCAATACCGCCTCATGGAAGAAGGGACGGGCGTGATGTCCAAGTAGGTCCTAACCCAGTATCTCCAAGGTTCTATAAATCCATGGGCCCGGCTGAGGAGGGGGAGGCCTGGGTCTGCCCCTGTGTACCTGGGTGGGCGTGGCAAAGTCATTCTTCCTCTCCAAGCCTCAGTTTCCTTGCTGCCAAGTGAGGAGGTGGATGGGGAGGTTTTCGAAGCTCTCTTTTGGCAGAGACATCTAGACAACGATTTGCCCAACTCAGCCACTGCAAAGGCTTTAGCTGCCTCCATCGCCCACCCCACAGACCCGGCAGGTGGTGGCTGGCTCCGTGTCAGCTGTGGGGTGTCCTGGCTGCTGTCAGGAACTACGGGGAGTTTCCCTCCATTTCCTGGTACCCGGTGGCAGCAGGGCTGTGAATACCCTGGAGATTGAGCCCAGTCGTGGGCCAGATCCAGCTTCCACCAAGACTCGGCATGTCCCCTGGGCCCTGAGAGGAAAGGGTTTAGTGGTAAAATGGGAGAGACGCTGCAGGAGCGTGCAGCTGTTCTGGGCTCTAGGGGAATCTTGGTTTGCTAAAGGCTGCCGAGGCGATCTACCAGAAATGGGTTGGCTTTTACAATGGGGACTTATTAGTCTAAAAGTTGACAGTTTCCAGGCAGAGAAAAATGTCCAAATCAAGCTTCATCAGGCGATTCTTTTTCTCCCTGATGATGCTGGAATCCTCTGTCACATGGCAAGGCTACATGGAGGAGTCTGCTGGTTCTCCCTCCTCCTACAGGCTCCGCGCCCACAGCTTCCTGCTTCATGGCTTTCTCTCTGCTTCTATGTTCTGTTGATTTCAGCTTCTGGCTTCCAGGGCTTTCTCTCTTAGCTTCTGGGGGTTCTCTCTGTCTCTGCACCGCCCCCTTCTCATCCGTTTATAAAGGACTCCAGTAAGAGGATTACGACCCACCTGGTCACACCTTTCTGAAGTCACCTCACCAAACAGTCCCAGCTGCCATCGGTTCACACCCACAGGAATGGACCAGTTTCAAGAACAGTCTGAGACTAAGGCCCACCCCACACAAACAGAAAGCCCAAGAGGGCCGCTGGGCCGACCCGGCGGTCAGCTGAAGGCTGCACTGAAGCTCCTCCACAGCCTGCGGGGGCTGGAGGAGGAGGGCGGGTCGTGGAGAAGGGCCTCTACTCCCAAGAGATTTAGCCCAAGGAAGACGTGCTGGGGCCCTCGGGAGCGCTCGAGTCACAAGACAGCCACTGCAACGAAACAAAAGCCCCCAGACTCAGAAGCAGAAAACTTGATTTCCAGTCCCAGGTTCACCATTTACTAGCCCTGTGGCTTGGGCAGGTGGCTTCCCTTCTCTCAGCCTTAGCTTCTTCGATTTTTCACTTTCAAAATAAGAAACTGGCCCCTTGCTCCTCAAAGTGTGGTCCACAGACCAGCAGCTTTGCCACCACCTGGGAGGGTCTTAGAAACACAGACGCTGGGTCCCACCCAGAGTGACTGAATCAGTCTGCATTTTACCAAGAGCCCAAGGTGACCCGTGGGCTCAGGTTGAGAAGCACTGGAACAGGTAGCTGGGAATCTTTAGTCGTATTTTCTAGAAGTCTGTCTTACCAAGCCGTGCTGAGCCCAGTGGGGAGAACGAGGTGCCCCACTCTGTTCCCATAAGCCCCTTTTCTTCCCCTTACACAGCGGCACAATGATGAGTCAGAAATGCCGGAAATGCCACTGTATTAGTTTGCTTAAAGGGGTGCTGATGCAAAGTACCGGAAAATGTGTTGGCTTTTATAAAGGGGATTTATTTGGGGCAAAAGCTTACAGTTCCAAGGCTGTAAAAAGTCCGACTCAAGGCACCATATGAGGTGCTTTCTCACCAAAGTCAGCTGCCACGTGCAAGAGCTCTGCCCAGGAAGTGGGTGTGGCTCAGTGGATAGAGCCCCCGTTTACCATATGGGAGGCCTGGGTTCGCATCCCGAGGCCTCCTTGTGAGGGCACGCCGGCCTGAGCGGTGCGGTGGGCTGATGCAGCAACCTCACAGCAGGAAGCGGGTGTGGCGCAATGGGTAGAGCACCTGTTTACCATATGAGAGGCCCCCGGTTCGCTTCTCGGCGCCTCCTTGTGAGGGCAGGCTGGCCCCCGCGGCGCCGTGGGCTGATGCAGCAAGACCTCACAGCAAGGGGGAGATAAGCAGACACAGAGAAGACACGCAGCGAATGGACACAGCAGCACAAGCAGCAAGGGGGGGATAAATAAATAAAATAAATAAATCTTTTAAAAAAAATGAAAAAAAAAGAGCTCTGCCCAGGTCTCTGCCTCCCCTGCAGGCTCCCTTCCTCTTGAGGCTTCATGCTTAAGTGATCCCGTAGTCCTCTCTCTCCTGGCAGAAGGCTTGTTTCCTTCCTTGTTTCTTTCCAGGCCTCCTTATCAGTCTCAGCTGTTCTACGCTCTTCCCAAGGTCAGCTGTAAGCTATCAAGCAAATGGCTCTTCTCTCCCCAGGGCCTCAGCTGTTTGAGCCTTCACCCTTCTGTCACAGGGCAGGATCAAAATGCCAGAACTCTCTCTTCCTGGATCTGTCTCCATCAGCCTTTCTCTGTGTTTTCATTTATATCAGACCCAGTGTAAGTGTTGAGACTTGGGCAGCGGCCTGTGAGGGTTAAACTGTGAAGGTTAAGGCCCGGGCAGCGGTCCAACTGTTGAACCAGCTATTAGTTTACAAAGTCCTTCACTCAGAGCACACATACTCCCTAGACACAGCAAAAATGATTCTGGGAGGTTGTATGTTGTGTTCTTTCTGTGTAACATTTGAGCAATAACCATGGTGTATAAATAACCCTGCAAATAAAGAACGACCATGCTTGCTCGCCTGCTGGTCTGGAGCAGATGGCGGCTGGGCCAGTGAGAACACGCTTCCCTCTCTGCCTAGAGTCTTTTTTCTGCCTCCCTCGCGGGCTCCCGAGGTGGATGGACGCAGTGGACAAATGGTGTAGTCGGCAGGATCAGGATTTGACGTGTTCCTCCTCAGCTGAGGAGAGGTAGGCGGTACGGGCCCCGGGAGGCTGCCCACCTGTATGTGGGCTGGGGTGGCAAGGTGGCTGTCCTGCTGGTGGGCCTGTCCTGCGGAGATCCCAGATAACACCCCAGAGGCTTTACAGGGTGCCCTGCAGCAGGCGGAGCCCCTGCTGGGTGACATGGAACCGCACGCGGCAGCTGCTTAGGTGGGTTGGGTGCTCCTGTCCTTGCTTCAAGACACCACCCAAGAGACACTGAAACAGGCCAGCCACTTGCGTGACAGGAGAGGGAAACTGACCAGCTGCGCGAGCAACTACAGCAGCTGTATCTGCGGCTGGAGTGCCGGGACGTGTCGGTCGGCAGCAGTTCAGATGAGGAAAAAGAAGTGAGACCCATCCAACGAACTTGTCCAGTTGTTTCTTAGAAGATGAAGCATGACCAAAACATGCGGCAAGGAGGGGCCCCCGTGGGGCAGCCCCATGTCGTCCAGCACATGGTGTACTGTCCCTATATGCAGGCAGAACTGGTTGAATTGAGATGACAGTTTCAGCAGAAGCCAGGAGAGCCCATAGCTGCGTGGCTGCTGCATCTGTGGGATGCAGGGGTGGGTGACATTTTGTGCTCCAGAACTGAGAGAAGTTAGCCTCGCTTACTGGCCATCCCCTGCTGCGCCAGCGTCTCTTAAATGCACAGCAGAATGCAGGGGGCAATCCCACCCACTCACTGGTGGAGTGGCTCCCGACAGCCATTCCTACGGTCTGGAATAACGTAGGAAAGTTGACAGACTCGGTGAGCCGGTGGACTACACACACTGACCGCGTACAAGTAGTCCGGGAAATGGGCATGCGCAGTGCTGTCTTTGACGCCAATAACCAGAGACCTGATGCCAAGAGGTTTACGAGCCGGATAAAGGACCTGCCCGAGCAACATGCTACTGACCCCTTAAGGGAGCAGCCGTGATGTCCAGGCTCAGTGAGGCCAAGAGCCAACGGACCAAGGTTTGTCCGGTGGTGACAGGGAGAGACACACCCCCGTTGTGTTGCCTGAACCCCGTAGGACAGTGACCATAAAGCAGTACCGTTTGCCAGGAGGGCATGAAGAAATATCAGCAACTATTAAAGATCTGGTCAAGGTACAAATCCTCCGTGAGGCCTGGAGCCTGTTTAATGCTCCGGTGTGGGCCACACATAAGCCTGATGGGACGTGGCGTATGACTGTTTACTACCGAGAGCTCAACAAGGTGCTTCCCCCCTTACATGCGGCTGTGCCCTCTACTCTTGACCTGATGGATACTTTGACTTTGACCCTGGGAACTTATCATTTTGTTTTGGACTTGGCAAGTGCCTTTTTCTCCATCACCATTGCTGATGAAGCGCAGGATCAGTTCGCCTTCACGTGGGAAGACCGACATTGGATGTTTACTCTATTGCCCATGGGCTACGTTCACAGCCCACCATTCGTCATGGTTTGGTGGCTAAAGACCTAGAAAAGTGGCAACATGCCGGTACCGTTCGGGTGTATCATTACATAGATGATGTAATGCTAACCTCTGATTCTCTTGCAGATTTGGAGTCAGCTATGGAGACAAGCAGAGAAGCGCTATAGTCTCATAGAGAAGCAATTGGCAGCCGTGTGCACTGCGGTGCAGAGTACTGGGACCATAACCCGGGAAACCCCAGTAGAGATATTCACCACATACCCCATAAAGGGATGGGTGCAGAATTGGATCACCCGGCCATGAAGTGGCGTGGCCCAGACGGCGACACTGGCCAAGTGGGGGGCCTGTTTAGAACAGAGAAGCACGTTTGCTTCCAGTCCACTGAGTAAAGAGTTGCAACAAGTTTTAGGTCCCTTAACATATGCTGGGACATTGGACCCTGAGGCCCCTTGCAGGTCCCCACGAGAGAAGTTTCCCTGTACAAAGCCAGAGTAGGTACCATGCCAGAGCAGGCATGGTATTCTGATGGAGTCAGCCGAGGACAGGAGGCTCAATGGACCGCCGTAGTGGTGCACCCTCAAACCAATACTATGTAGAGTGTGAGGTAGGGTTTAGTCAGAGTAGCCAATGGGCTGAATTGCAAGCTGGGTGGCTCATTGTTGGCCGTGAGGCCAGTCCCATATCGACCCCAGTGAGGACGATCCACGTGCGAAAACCTATGGGGTTAGAGGTTGTCTAAAGAAGTGACAATGTACCATGTAGCAGCTCACTGACCCCTTTTGCATCCAGGTAATGATAAAGTGGATCAATTGACTAAACTTACCTTGCAGGTAAACAGTGCTTAGAACGTGACCATGTGGCTGCACCGGGAACTCCTACATGCTGGAGTCTGCATGATGATGAAGGCTGCACACCTTTGCAGTTTAGCTGTGAATGCAGAGGCTGCTTGGGCAGCGTGCCATGCATGCCCCCAATGTTCCCCGTTACATCGGAGGCCAGTGCCCAGAACTATGGGGCAAATTGGGCGAGCTGCCATTCACAAGATGGCAGGTGGATTTTATTAGGCCATCACCTTTGAGTTGGCAGTGCCAATATGCCCTTACGGCCCTTGACACAGCCACGGGTCTACTGACATATGCAGAAACATTGCGTCCTGAGCAGGGGTGACCCCCATCCAGGACACAGTGTCCCCCTTGGGAGCTAGGAGGAAGGGACAATCCCAAAGTCTGCACAGTGTGCAGATACAGACACAGAAGCATATTGTGTTACCTGCTGTGACAGTGCTCCATGGTAGAAAAACAAAACCACGGTGTGGCCTTAGACCTTGAAGGCGCCATGTGGGGTGGCTCGCTCATATTGCTCCCTGGAGAACAGGGTTACAAAGGAGATTAACCGGGAAGCGGGTGTGGCTCAATCCATAGAGCTCCCATTTACCATATGGGAGGCCCCGGGTTCGCTTCCCGGGGCCTCCTTGTGAGGGCAGGCCGGCCGGCCCGCGCGGCCCG
>JAQZBX010104424.1:0-10862 GCA_029593785.1 Cabassous unicinctus | reverse complement strand
AATAAAACTTGTCTCTTATAAACATCTGGTAAAATCCTATGTTTAAAACAAGTTTACATTATCTACCTTTTAAGAAGAATGTTTTATTCCTTTACATTTCATGTCATTATTGATATCACTGGTTTTTGATATATCATTTTGTTATATATTTTCTATTTTTCCCAATGTGTTTTGTATCTTTATATCTACTTTCCTGACATCTTTTCATCCAATGCAGCTTTTTAAAATATCTCATTATGTCACTTTTATTAGTATTTGTTTTAAACTCTTTATTGATATTATTTTAATGGCTCACTTTTATTCTTGGGTCTGGCAAGTCCCAATTGTATAAGGCAGACTAAAAACTGGAAACTCCAAATAGGGTGATTCTGAATACCTGCAAGTACAAACTCCACAGGGCAAGCTGAAACCTGGAAACTCCATCAAATATGATGTTAAAGTTGAGTCAGAAATTCCCAGGGAAAGCTGGGAATTCTTTTTTTTTTTTTCTGATTGTAAAATGCTCAATCCTGGCTTTTAAGGCCTCCAATTGATTTGAACAAGATACTCTCCCCACATTGTTGAGAGCGATTTCCTTTTTTGGTGGTAGAAACAATCATTAATAGATAACAATCCATGGATTACAGATGCAAATCTAGGTGCAAAATGCTCTCACAGTAACTATCAGGACAGGGCTTATTGACCAAATAACTGGACACAATAAACTAGTCAAATTGACACATTAAAATAACCTTCACACTATATTATACATCCTTAAAATAACAATATTTTAAATTTAATATTAAATCACTGATATATATAAATTAAAAATATATTGAAATTATAATTCCAATTATACCACATTACACGTTATAAAATTATTACATATATTTTACTGCTAATTATGCTGTAAACCCTGAATATAATGCTATTAATTTTGCTTTAAATAGAAATTAAAAATATTTAGGAAAGAAAAATCGCTTCTATTTATCATATATTTATCCTTTCCATTTTCTTTATTTTTCGTTTACATCCTAATTTCAGAATGATATTATTTTCCTTCAACCTGAAGAATTTCCTTTTGTATGTCTTGTAGCTCTGTTGACTAAGATTTCTTTCAGCCATAATTTTTCTATGAAGGTCTTTATTTTGTCTTCATTGTGAAAGAATGACTTTTGCTTCTTCTAGGTTGATAATTATTTTTTTCTTTCAGCATAATAAAGATGCCATTTCATTTTCTGTATCAATGTTTCTTTGCATGTAATGTGTTTTTATCACCCCTGGCCTAATTTTAAAGTTCTCTTCTTACTTTGAAGGCTAGCAAATTGCTTACTTGTGATTTCTTTGTATATATCCTCCTTGGTGTTTGTGGATGTTTTTGGAACTATGAACTTACAATTTTGATGAAGTATGGAAAAATTATGAGCCAATGTAAATTCAAATATGTTTTCTTCTCCTGTATCTCTTTCTTCTCCTTCTGGGACACCACAAATGCATTTTAAAATGATTGATACTATTTCACAAGTCATTAAGAGTCTGTGCATTTAAAATATTTTTCTGTCTACTTTATTCAGAAGAATGTCTATTAACTGGTCCTCAAGATAACTGATCATTTCTTTTATAATGTTCACTCTGCTGCTACTTCTATCCAATGAAATTTTGATTTCTGAATGTGGATTTTTTAGTTACAGAATTTACATTGGGTTCTTCTTGAGAATTTCCAATAATCTTAATCTTTTCATTTATTATATTTTTCTTTTCCCTCTAGATTTTTAAACATAATTTTCATAGTTATTTTTAAGAACTTGTCTATTAATTCTAATATCTGTGTCATCTCTCAGCTTGATTCTAATGAGTTTTTATTTGTCTTGATTACAGGTCATATTTTTCTCCTTTATTTGTATGAGTAATGAATTTTTAAGAGACATTACACTGGATATTTTGATCATACATTTTAGAAACTCTGCATTATGTTGTCTTCTTCTGAGTATATTGAGTATTGTTGTGGCAGGCAGTTAAATTATTGGTAGATATCCTTTATCCCTAAGAGATTTGAACTTTAGGCTCCGATAGGGTGAGTTTATTTTAGTTTTGAGGTTAGTCTATATAACACAGTCCTTTATTCTTACATGCAGACCTTAATCTTGAGGCATGTGACTTTCTTGTGATTCAAAGGAAATCAGGAAGCATTTTAAAAATGACTTTAGTAAGTCACTCCAAACTGGCAGAATTTGAACCACAGATTTTTCTGTACATCTACACTAGAAAGATGCTGAAATTTCTGCTCACCTCTTTCAGCTTCTCAGCAAATTTCCTGAGCTACTTGTCATCTCACCCTGCCCATATGCAATTGAGTAATCAGCTATGTATTTGAGGGGAGTTTCAATGCAGATTTCAGAGCTTCTCTTCTGAGAACTGTTCATTTCTGGTATTCCTCTCTCCATCTCTAGTTTATATGTCAACTTTTGTTTGACTCTTAACTTCTTAACCCTTTAAGATTTCTTTTTATTGTGATTAAACTGTATTTCCCACAGAACACTCTTTACTATTCCAGTTCCATGGTAATGCTTTTTTTGTGGTTTAGATAAGAGAAGGAATGAAGCCAAACTGGAATTAAAGTTTATTTCATGATAAATCCAGTTGAAGACACCAGGAATTTGGCTAACGTTTCTTTTTAATTTAAATACATACTCCCTGTTGATCTTTGGCCTTGGAGACTCCTACTTAAAGTTATTTCAAGTAGCTTTCTGCTATTGCTGTTCAGCATTAATAGCTTTGGTTGACTTAGTGGAACATGGTATTCTGCCCATCATTGTATTTCATTCATCTTATATATCCTAGTAACCATATCCAGATACTAGGCCAAAAGAATTCTATTCATTTATTGAGCAAATACCTGTGTTATTTGGTGGGATCCACATAACCCACTTTAATTTACCCTTAAAATACCCATACGACCTTCTATAACAACATTCTCTTTTGCTGTATTTATTGCCTCTCCATTCAGTAAGGCTCCTTTGTATAACCAAACAATGAGGCTGTGAGCCACAATTCATGAATCTATAACTACACAAACATTGTTCTGAAGTTGAGAAGCAACCGTTCCCTGCCCTGCTAATTATGCTGCTCATACATCTGGCTTTTGAGTGGATTTAACAAATCCTGCTTTGACTAAGGTTTTACTATATAGAGGGTGAAATTCTGCAGATTTCCATATTTAATCATATCCTTCAATTTGGGAACTACTATTGAGAAATCAGCTATTTTGTTTTTCTTTATCAGGAAATGAATAATTGATTCACTTAGCAACAGTTTCAGAAAACTCTGCCAGAATTTATATTTTGTTCTGAATGTTAAGCTTATGAATATGCTATATTTCTCCTGAGTCATCTCCCATGGATAATCCATTACACTATTTCCATTTTATTAAGAAGAATTGTTATGCTGCTTCATTATTTTGTATATGACCCTGTAATAGTTTGGCATTGTTTATTAATTCCAAAAATTGATATTGGATTATGTTTGTAATCTGGTCTTTACCTGGGTGTGATTAAATTATTATTAGGGCTTTGATTGGGCCATGTCAGTAAGGCATTGAGTCCCCACTCCTTGATGGGTGGTGACCCACAGATAAAAGACATGGCAAGGGACAGAGTTAGAGTATTGATGCTGAGTTTTTGAGTTGGAGCCCTGGGAAGTAAGCATACTGAGAAGCTTGATCGTGATGAAGAAGAGAAGGCCTCAGGAAAAGAAATGAACTTTTTGCCTGATAGTGTTCAACTGGCCTTCTGGAGAACAAAGAGGAGCTGAGCCCAGAAAGAAGCAGGCCCTGGGAAGAAAGGAACCCAGGAAACCTGAACCCTCACAGATGTTGGCAGTCATTTTGCTCCAACACATGACAACAGACTTTGGTGAGAGAAGTAACGTATGTATTATGACCTGGTAACTGTAAACTTCTACCCCCCAAAAAAGTCAAGAGAGTTCTGGTATTTTGCATCAGCACCCCATTGGCTGGCTAATACAGAATTTGGTACTAAGTAGTGGTGACATGGTTTTTGAATTACCAAAATGCTGGAATGGTTTTTTAAATGAGTAAGGGGTATTTTTTGGAGGAATTGTGAGATGCTTTATGGAAAAGCCTAAATTGCTTTGAAGAGATTGTTGATAGTAATATGGACTCTAGAGAGACTTTTTATGATGCCTTAGAAGTCATGATGATCTATTATTGGAAACTCTTTTAAAGTTGCAGAGAGCTTAGCAAGACTAACTCCTGATGTTTTATGGAAGGAAGAATTTGAAAATGGTGAGCCTGGGCATTTAGCTGAAGAACTTTCCAAAGTAAACTCAGAGAATGCAGCTTGGCTTCTCCTTGCAGCTTATATAAAAATGCTATGCAAAAGTAATATGCTGAGGACTGAACTGTTTGGCATAAAGAAAACAGAAATTCATTCTGGAAACTCCAAGCCTCTGGAAATCAAGCTCCCAGACAAGACTGCCCCATTTTAGGACTTAACTAAACTTGGCACTTGTAAATCAGGGTTGAAGATGCAGTTATCAAACAAAGACTTCTGGAATACCTTATTTTCTGATGACTTGGACCCCTGCTTCCTACATGCAAAACAATAAATTTTTTGAGAGAGCTGTATGAACAAAACCACTGTCAGCTTGGACTAAAAGGGACATGGAAAGGAGAGATTGAAGAAGAAAGAGGTTTAAGGGGAAAACCACAGAAGCTGATGTAGCAGTTTGGGCAGTTTGATGTAGTTATGAATTCCAAAAATAGATATTAGATTATGCTTGTAAACTGGTCTGCTAATCTGGGCATGATTAAGTTATGATTAGGGCGTTAACTGGGCCACATCAGTAGGGCATTGAGACCCACCTTCTGGTGGGTGGTGTCTTGAAGATAAAAGACAGTGTTGAAGCAGTTTTTGAAGTTGGAGTTCTCGTGAGGAAGGAGAGAAGGCCCTGGGATAGAGACGAGCCATTCACCTGAGAGTTCACAGCTGGCTTTGTGGAGAGAAGTAAAGCCTAGAGAGTCTCATAGTCTACAGCTGACCTTTTGGAGGAAAAATAGGAGTTAAGTCCAGAGAGATATGCAGCTCTGGGAAGAGAGGAAACCAAGAAGCCTGAGCCCTGACAAACATCGGCAGCTGTCTTGCTCCAACATGTCACAATGGACTTTGGTGAGGGAAGAAACTTATGCTTTATGGCCTGGTAACTGTGGACTTCTACCCCAAATAAATACCCTTTATAAAGACCAACTGATTTCTGGTATTTTGCATCAGCACCCCTTTGGCTGACTAATACAGCTGAGATCTGGAATTAAGACATCGTCAAGGGCCAAGAGAGGAGCCCAACCCTGTGTACAGAGTGTGAGTTTGCCCCAGCAGTTGAAGAGGGTGGATGTTCCCACCTGATTTTTGGGGAGACTTTTGCTGCCCCAAGGTACAAAGAGGGTGGAGCATATTACTCAGGATTAGGGCAGTTAAGTTCAGCACACCATAGGTCTGATATAGTTGGACCTATCTCCCTTGGATTAGGGAAGTCCAGGTGATTAACTCAGGGTTCTTAGAGGGTGGAGCCTGTATGCCAAAAGTTAAGATGTTGCCTTCACCTCACTGTACTAGGAGTTTAAGTTTCTAACCCAAAGTTTGGAGAAAGTATTGTAATCACCCCCAAAGCTCTTTGAGTGTGAACTGTAAAGGGCCCATGACTCATGTTTCCCTCCCAATTTGTCCTTATGATAATGAAACTGTTTATCCTTTGTCCATTTGTGTATTGGAAGCAGATAAATGGTTTTGTAAGCTTTAGAGATCAACAGCCAGATGGGACATTGCCCCAAGACACACTATTTCTTTAAATTGATTGTGGTATTATTTTGTACTTAGCATTGCTATTGATTTGAGGTTTTTTGAATATTGTCATGTTTTGGAATTCAGAGGGTGGAGTGTACAATTTGGTATTGTTTATGAATTCCAAAAATTGATATTGTATTATGTTTGTAAACTGGTCTCTATCTGGGTGTGATTAAATATGACTATGGCTTTTATTAGGCCATGTCAGTAGGGCTTTGAGTCCCTACCCCTTGGTTGGTGGGGACTTACAGATAAAAGACATGTCAAGGGACAGAATTGGAGTCTTAATGCTGAGTTTTTGAGCTGGAGCCCCAGGAAGTAAGCACACAGAGGAGCTTGGTGGTGAGGAAGGAGAGAAGGCCTCAGGAAAAAAGAGGAACTCTTTGCCTGATAGACTACAGCTGGCCTTGTGGAGAACACAGAGGCACTGAGCCCAGGGAGAAGTAAGCCCCAGGAAGAGAGAAACGGAGGAAACCTGAACCCTTACAGAAGCCAGCAGGCATTTCGCTCCAGCATATGGCAATAGATTTTTGTGAGGGAAATAACTTATGCTTCATACCCTGGTCACTGTAAGCTTCTAACCCAAATAAATACCCTTTATAAAAGCCAAGAGATTTCTGGTATTCTGCATCAGCACCCTTTTAGCTGATTAATACACACACTCTGATATCATCCATGGCATAAAGGGCACTTGTGATGCCACTGAGTTGTTTCCCGAGGAGAGGTGAATGACAGGCCAGTAGCTATGTTTCAAATGTTCTGCGTCTGGTCACTGTATCAGTGAATCATTAAATAACCAATCCCAGTATTTATCACAGGGTGGTGGTATTAGTCTTTTACCAGAATCTCCATTCTGCATATGTTCATATAACAAACACTTCAGAAATCATCTGAGCATTAGAATTATGGGCTTCCAATGGCACTGCATAGATAATTCCCCATTATAAATCTCTTTGTGCCAGTGGCATCTCTAAGAAACTAGAATATAGAAGATAGTAATTTTTTAGACTATTTGTGGAATATCTCTAATCGTCATGACCCAATGTGTTTTATGGTTATTCCCAGAAACTTTATTGATTGGTTAAGACGTTGTAGTTTGGATATACTGATCAGCCCTACTTGGCTAGCAATATGTACCATTACATTAAATCTAGCCAATTGGTTCTAGGTGATGTGGACTGTGGTTATATCAATTAATTCTATGGAGGGTAAGCCATTTGCTTTTATTTTATTTACCATAAAGTGTGCCCCCTGATCAGAAATGATCATAACCAGGATATGATGGGCAATTGACAATGGATTGCAGGTAGAGAAGACAAGTACATACATAGTATATAAGGAAACAAGGTGTTGTCAACTGCAAACTGAGTGGTTTCAATGAAGTAAGCTACCATTAGGTAATTGTGCAGTTCCAAGATAATGATGCCATATTAAGAGTTCAAGCATTTTGGACATTCAGAAGTGACAGTAGGCAGATAAGGCTTGGTGAAAGTAAATTATGGTGTTCATTGAGCCCATGCATAGTGTTTATCTCTGCAACTGTGGCCATTTGTTAAATAGATCCACAGATGTGGTTGGTGAATAAAGCTGACGGACAGCCACAGGATAGATGTTTCTGATGAGATTTTTGAGAGACTGCTATGCTGTGAATTCTCTTTTCGCTTACATGGAAAACAATCACTGTTGCATTTGTTGCTCAGTTGTAGAGACCCATGTACATACCATTTGCTTGATCAAACAACTGGACACCAAAACCCAGCCAAATTGATGCTTGAAATTAACCATCATACATATCAGGCAGATTAATTCATAAACCAGGCTTCTTCTTATATTTACTATCCCCATCCCATTGCTTACTTTGATTTAATATTTCTGTCATTTTAACAACTCCTTGAATGGATATTTAGTACATTGATTTTTCAAACTTTATTATTTCCTAATACATCCAAGTAGGATTTGGCTGAATTTCACAAGCTTTTGGCTGATTTCACAAACTTGTATACATTGTACTTTCATTATTATTAAACTCAAAATATTTTCTGATTTCTTTTCTTTTATCTATGATTTATTTAAAAATGTATTTTAAATTTTCAAACATTTGGGAATTTTCATTGAAATTTTTTTTTCTAAGTAATATTCCTGTTGTTCTGAGACGTGCTTTATGATTATAATTCTTTGATATTTGTTGAGAATTGCTCTAAGGCCTAGGTTATGATCAGCTTTAGAAAATGTTCCATATGCACTTGAAAAGAATATTGTTGTTGGGTGCATTGTTCTCTTATTTCAATAAGTGAAGTTTGCAAATGATGTTCTTTAAATTTTCTATAATATGAATATTTTTTGTTCATATTGTTGTAGTTACTGAGAGTTGTGCTAAAATCTCCCATTATAATGTTGATTTGTTTCTGATGTTAGGGCAATGATTTAAAAAATATTTTGTGGTTATGTTTTAAATGTATTCAATTCACAATGGTTATATATTTCTTTCAAATTGATTTTTTTTTTAATTTTACCATTGTAAGAATTTTATCTCTGGAAATACTTCTTGCCTTGCTGTTTAATTTTGTATATTATATTATTGTAGAGTTACAGTATCCTTCTTTAAGTTAGAATTTATGCTTTACATTTTCCATTGTTTTATTCTATTTATACTGTTATTTAAGATGTTTCTCTTGTAAAGCTCATACCCTGAGTTTATTTTAAAATATGATTAATAAACTCATTTTTATTAAAAATAAAATTTCAGATATATATATTTATTTAAATCTAGCATCTCCTATCAGTTTTGTATTTATTATTATTGTATATAAATAATATTCAATTAAGTTTAAGCACATATTCCTTCTTCCCACTTTTCTTGATTTTTCCTGTATTTCCTTGTTTCCAATTGAATGAACATGTCTTCTTCCTGAAGATCACCCTCTAGAGATCTCTATAGTATAAGTCTCTTGGTCACAAATTCCTTCAATTTTTTTTTTTTTTTGGTTGGTCAGAAAAAAAAAAAAACCTTTACACTTTACCTTCAATTCAGAAACATATTTCCCTGACATAGAAATAAACTGGAATTTATATTTGTTTTACACTGTGCATATATCTTTCTTTTATCTTCGATTTTCATTGCTTATCTAGTTTGATTCTTATTTCTTTTTGTGCAATATGCCCTTAAAATCAATATTTGTACTTTTTTGTAATTTATTATGCAATATCTTTTTAATTTAGCCTTTTTGAAAATTTACCGTTTTTTAATTTTTTTGCTTCACAATATTTAAAAACCCCCATGAAATTACAGCTTGATTTCTTTCAACATTTGAAAAAATATTTCTTTCATTATCTCTTCAAATATTTTGCCTATCTTTATCTTCTCTTTATGGAATTCTAATTAACTAATTATATATTAGAGCTTTGCGCTGTGCGTTTTAAATCATTTTATGATACATTCCATATTGCCCATACTTTTCTTTTTCTCTGCTTAGGTCTGCATATTTTCTTTTAAACTTTATTCCGATTTACTCAATTTCTCTTCAACTGCATCCATGTGCTATAACATTCAAAAATTTACTTTTTAATTTCAGACATTATATATTTTCCTTTTCAAATTTATTTCAGTAAAGTTGTTACTCATTTGTGTTTTAATTATTGGAATAGAATACACTTGCTTTAAATAGTGTTTTTGTCATTATTTGTAACATCTATGCATATGAATCTATTGCTCTTACTTTTTAATCAAATTTATCTTCTCCTATGCTTTGTTAGTTTTGTTTACTTGCTAGATTTTACATTTTAAAATTTGTAGACCTAATTTAATATTTTTGATGATTTCATCCTTTTTATGATTTTAATTTTGTTTCTCATTGGCAGCTGGCCTTGAGGAAATAAATATCCCGGATACTCTAATTCAATCAAGGAATTAAATTATTCAAGCTGTTTTTGCAATCCCTTGAGCACTACCTATTTTTATTGACCCTTACTTCAAGTAAAGCCTTACATAGTATTAAAACAAAACCTGGGTTTATAAAAGGCTTCTCTTCATTGATAGAAAATGATTTCTATTTGCTGTTCCCTAGAGTAAAGGATTCATAGAAAATTCCATTTATATTTTTAGGCATTCATTTGTGGTATGTCTAATTAGCACATGGCTATAATGAAAAGAGACCACAAATGCTGGACTTGGCTCTCTGGCTTCCCTTCCAAAAATAATATCAGCCCCAGAGATCTATGACTACTTCTGACTTCTCTAATGCTTTTAAGAACTTGCCTTTCATGTTCTTTTTTTTTTTCTAGTCTACTTCTTGTTACTTTTGGGAGATTTGGTGTCAAACAAGCCAATCTTGGTTTTCCAGAAGATAAATATATTTACATTTATATTTCTAGTTTAGCAATAGATGTTTGTGAGTGTAAATTTCTATGGATTATGGTACATTTTGAACCAATATATACATGAGATGCAATTTTCAATATATTTTTATTGGAACATATAATTTCAGCTTTGTAGCTGTTAAAGGCATTATCCGATCAAATAAATACTTATGTCTTATTCAGATGAGCAGAAAGCATCAGGAATTCTTTGCATTCACTTGAACACAAAATGGAGACACATGCTCTATGTTTATATTTATTTTCTAGAGCTGAGTCATAATTTAGTCCACAGAAACCTTGACAATATCAGCTATCCCAAATGATGATGGTTAAGTCCACACACTGATAACATCATGCTGGTGAAATCTGAATTGCATGAAAATGAAGTTCAAATGCATTATTTGAAAGAAATTTCATGAAAATGAATGACCTTTTCATTAAAATTTCTGAAGATTTTGAAGTCAGGGACTTTTTTGGCATAATTCTTCAAATCAAGGAAAATTTTTTTTACATATTTTGCCATTTACCAATACAAAAGGCACAGTGCTTAGATGTACTCATTAAATTTTATGATTAATTCATATTACATTTAGGTCTGCTGGATTTAATGCATTTATTAGATAGGGTAAAAACTGCCATCTTTTAGTGGAGCCCTTCACATGATAAAGA
>JAQZBX010104422.1:0-10962 GCA_029593785.1 Cabassous unicinctus | reverse complement strand
ATAAGTGAGGTCATGGTGAAACCCTAGATCAGTATGAGTGATTTAGTTTACATTCTTAAAGCAATGTGAAAGGTGTTGATCCTGTTTTAATAATGAAGGAGACATGTTCTAATTAAAGTTATAGAAGTTTCCTTTTGTTTGTGACTTTGAGAATATAATGGTTTAGAGGTATCTTACTCCTTCTGTGGGGAGTTGGTAATTAAAAAGTTTGTTCAGACTACAGAGAAAGGAGGCCTCTGGGGGAAGCTCCCCAAGGGGTAGCTTGGAGGAAGTTTCCCTAGCCCTGCAGGGAGGAATCATGGGCTTGACTTCAATGAAACAGTCACAATGAGAAAGTTTAAGGGTTTATTTCTTATAGGTCCTCAAGCCAGGCAGGGTGACCAGAAAGGTGGAGGCAGAAGTCCTCTCTGTCCCAGAGCTTAACAGAGGGGTAACCCACACATGGGAAAAAAAAGTCTTCTCTATTTAAGGGGAAATGAGGATAGGGTGCCTTATTTTTGCATATATGCTTCTTATTGGATGTCCAAGTGGTTTTAGCAGCAACTGTGCCATAGGTTAAATTTACTGCCCAGTCGTCAGGGAGGGGATGCTTATCTGTCCTGACCTAGATTTGTCCATGGCTAATTCCAGATCACCAATTAACTGATGGCAACAATCAACTCATGTTCTGACTGCTCAAACAGGATAAATGACTCTGTGATGCCAAGGTCTTTGGCTGAGACTGAATTACTTGAACAAAAGCAATGTTAAATGTTACTGGGAAGGCTTGGCTCATATATTTAAGTAAGCATTTGAGTAGGTTAGTGCATAGGAAAATGTCAAGAGTACACCAGAGAAGGAATCCATTCCTCAGTCAGCCACTCCAGGATGAAAGATCTCTCTATGAGAAGAGATTCAAGCCATCTGACAGTGTGGGAATGTTGGAGAAAATGTAGGTGAGATGTAGGTATTATGTATATTTTTGGGTAAGGTGTATATGTTCTTTTGAATTATTAAAGTAAATGCAACAAGGATGCAGACCTTACACTACCTGGCTAGCATGCAGTCTAAAGGCAGATGGATGTCTAAGGAAATTATGAAATTGCTTAATTTAAGGCTAAAGTTTCTTTAAGATTTTGCAAATAGGTAGCTTGAGTGGCATAAAGATTGGTATTAAGTTATGTGATGGATATGCTAGTGAGTCAACTCTGCCAGGTAAAGGTAGCCATTTTTTTGTCAAGCAACTAGGCTAATTGTAATACAAGGACATTTCATGGACTTTCATAATTGGTGAAATGATTGAATAGAGAGCTGGTTACAGCTACAATCAACTGAGGGGCTTGCTGTCAGCAATGAGTGAAGTCTCATCTAATCAGCTGAAGGCCTTAAAAGGGGAAGAGAATTCGTGTCTGTAATTTAGACAGCCAGCATCTTCTGGGGAATTCAAGGACCTTCATCAGAACCTCTGGTTTTCAGCCTGCCCTATGGAGTTTAGACTTGTGGATCTCTATTGTCAGGTGAAACAATTTTATAAAATCTCATACTATTTACAGATATATTTTGTCAGTTTTGTTTCCCTAGAGAACCCTGGCTAATACAGCCTTATGATTTGTTGCTATGTGCCCAGTGTGGAGAAATGTAGCACTGTCTCAGTGAGGGAGAGCCATAGGCCTATTCCTAGTATCATAAGAATTAATAGTATTACGTCAGAGACATGTGGGTTTAATCTGGTGTGGTCCTTCTGGTGTTATCTGAGGTGGGAGGTTCAATGAGACAATGGGTGCATTGGTAAGAGCAAATGAGGCTCCCCAGGTGCAGGCATGGTGGCAATGTGCTAGGGTTTGGGAAAAGGAGATGAGTATGTACCAGATATCCAGTCTGCAGTGAACACAAAATATTTGGTCAGGGAAGCAGAAATAAGTCAGGATTTTCTCTGGGTGATTAATATATTGAGATATTTGGTCATGGGATTTGTGTCCATCTGGGCAAAAACCCACAATAGCCAATATGCCCTTTAATTCCTCCTTTTGCACAATCTTCTCTAAGAAGTTGTGCATTTCCACTATGGTATAGTAACATGTCTCTATTGTACTCTCCTTCTGAGCATCCCTGAAGATCTTTGTGCACCAGATGGTGTCAGGGAAAGCCTGAAGGATAGGAAGGTGTTTCTGCCCAGACTCATAAGCCACAAATTCCTGCTAAATGGTGTCCCAGTAGAACTCTGAGTGATCCATGTCAGCACGCAGTAAAGCAAGGTGGCAGGGATTACAAAGATGGCACCCAGATCATGAGATTTTAGAACAAGGGCCTTGGCGGGCTGGTAGGTTGCAGCACCTAGCAGTGTCCAAGCCTTTGAGGCTGGGTTCTTAGAGGTTCTGAGGAGGTTTTCCACCTTTTTTAGAGATTAGTCCAAACTGGCACCATTTACATAAGTATGCCACATTTTGCCAATAGCCAGGTTGTGATGCTTTGCCAGGGATGAGTCTCCTTGTACACCTGTGGGCTCAGGGGCAAAGAACAACAGAAATATGGGAAGCAGCAACCCATGAGGCCCTTTGCTTGACAGTACTTACTCTTTTAGAGGTATCCTCATCACAGATTAGAGATGGACTAATTCAATCCTTCACTGATGTCCACTCACTGAAACTCAGCCAGGCATCATATTCACTCTCTGACTTCTGTCAGGGCAGCAGAAGTCAAAAAGGGGTTAATAGGCCAGGCGACTGTCTCTATCACCCCTGAGATAGGAGTAGAGACCTACCATCTTGGCTGGCTCCTCCAGCTCAAGGTTTTCAGCTCAGTAGCAAATACAGTAGAACATTGTTGGGACCCCAGGTCACTAGCAGATTGTACCTGGCTGAAGGAGCAACACAGCCTAGAGTAGTGGCCCACTGTATAGAGACTCTATTCCAGGAAGGGCAGCAAAAATTGCTTAGGGAATCACACCCTTCTTACACTGAGACCTGCCCTCAGGAACTGCATGATGTTCAATGGTGCTGATCATAACCTATAACAATTGCACTTTGTGGGCAGTCCCCAAGGCAACAGCCTGCAAAAGCAGAACACAGCAGCACAAAGAAGACAATCAAATGCCAGTATCTGTAGTACCATCCCAGAGGGACTGGGTGGTCTAATGAAGGAAGTCTGTTAACCATTCACAATGACCAGACCTTGGGAGAGTGTCCACATCGTGACCATAATCCTGTTGATTATGTCAATTGTCTTACTCTTTCTGTGAGGAGTTGGTAACTAAACAGTTCATTTGAGTTCGAGAGAGGGGGCCTCAGGGGTAAAGCTCCATAGGGTCTGATCACTGTCTTAGCTTCAGTAACACAGTCACAATGAGAACATTTAAGGGTTTATTACTTACTGGTCCTCAAGCTGGGCAGGGTGATAAGAGAGAGGCTGACAGCAGTCATCAGTCTAAGACCTAACAGAGGCTAACTAGCTCTTGGAAAAGGAATCTTCTCTGTGCTAGGGAAGGAGAGGATGGGATACCTTACTTTAGTAGGGTTGTTTCCTATTGGATCTTTTAAATGACTTTGGCAGCAAAGGCTGACCTGGCTATAGGTTAAGGTTAATACCCAGCCTCCAGGGAAGGGCTGCCTATATTTCCTGACCAGCATTGGCCAGGACTTGACAACAAATAACTGATGTTTTAACTGTTCCCAAGGCAGGAATATGTGGAAAGATGTCCTGAGAAAAGTGGGCAGACACATGGGATTATTGCAGCACACAAAATAAAGATATGCAGAGCTCAGGTTCCACTATGGGATTTGAGATGGAAATATGTTGATATATGCCAACAGAATGTGATAGCAAAAATAAGCAAGGATTGGTGATTGATTTGCTATGAACAGTGATAAAGTAAGATATGGCAAAGGGGATTCTAAGGTGTTGCATTTTCCAAATGAAATGGGGAGAAGCCTATTACATAAAGTGGCTATTATTTATTTATTTATTTATTTATTTATGTTAGAGATAGTAAAATAAAGCTGAGTATAATATTATATATGGTAACTTCCACAGTTAAAGCCTGTATTCACAAGGACATGATCTGTAGACAGACATTTTACATGTAAATTCATTACAGTCACATTTTGATGGAACTACACAAATAGTAACTTATTATTCAAAATATGAATATCATATATGTTAACAAATTAACACCACAGAATAACATAAATCCAACAAAGAAGATGTTTAAAATAATTTTCTACTGTCAAATTTGTTTAAATACTTACTGTTTTAGTTTACTAGACTACTGAATGCAATATACAAGAAATGGGTTGGATTTTACAATGGGAATTTGTTAACTTACAAGCCTACTGCTCTGAGGCTTTGAAAATGCCCAAATCAAGGCCTGAGGAGGTGATACTGACTCTCTGAAGACTGACTGCCAGCGATCATGGACTCCTCTCTTACATGGTAAGGAGCATGGCATCAGTCATTGATTTTTCCTTTCTCATCCTGGCCCTGTTCTAGGTGCTGGAGATACAAGGTTGAATTCCACAAAGGGTGTGGACTTCAGCCACCACACAGATGGGCCATGCTTTCCAGGTCCACAATACCCCAGGCTCGCCCAGATGCCCAGGTCTCATCAGGTCTCCCTTGTGGGGGTGGGCAGGGCAAGGCTCCAAGATCCACAGCGCCGCCTGCTCTGTTTGTTTCAGGCAGAGGGGCCTGCAAATTGCCACACAGGCCGTGGTGAGATCCCTATACCCTGGTGATTCTAAGGAGTCACTTTTCTCAGAGATTCTTCCTTTTTGCCCCTATTATATAGAGGGGAAATTTGCAAGGATAACAAATTGACTTTGGCCAAAGTAGATGGATTCTTAATTTAACAGATTCATTGTGAGTGTACCATTTTCTTATTTAACGGCAGTTCCTTCTTTGACTAATAGCTGCTCTCAGTGTGGGCCTCCTGGTATGCGAATGGCATTCGTTATTCCACCTGACATCCTTTTCCATCAGTCAGGGCCATACTGGGGAACAGTTTCTTCTTACCCAGCTAGCAAGATGACTCTTCAGTACAGTGTTGATAAATTAAGTCATAAAAAGTGAGACCTATTATTTTAGGTTGGAACTTTGCCTCTGTTATTTCTGAGCAATGGCCAAGACTCAAAGTGTTAGCCACAGAAATATTGACATTGTCAGAGATGGGAAATTATTACGGAAGGACAGCCTGGGATGGCGCTCATTGTGAATCAGCTGAGAACATGGAGAGAGGTTCAAAGACAAAACGCCCACTGCGCCAGACTGTGAAGAGGAAGGGGCATGCTTGTGCCTTCTCATGGTTTACTTGGGCACTGGCACCAGCTGGGGGCTTTTTTCTTGCCGCCCAAACCCGAGGCTCTGGGTCACCAAGACCCCCAAAGGGCAGATAATTATCAGAAAGGAACCTGAAGACTGGGCACTCCAGAAAGCTGCAAAAATAAAATGAGGAGGAGGAATTTTGAATGGATTTTCTCCCTTGTATTTTGTTTTGGACAAGAAATGCAGAAGCAGGAGTCATCAGGAACTGGCAAGATAGAGAAAAAGAGCAGACCTAGGAGAGGCCCCGGGAGGTGCGGGCGTGTATAAGGGTGGGGTTCGGGGTCCGGCTCCACGCACCTGCTTCTGTGCAGGCCTCGTGAAAATGGCATGACCCCTAAGTGAAAGAGGGGAGACCTGGGTGGCCCCAGCTTGCCTGTGGTGAGGATCAAGGTGGGTGCTGCCTGAGGAGGTCCCCAGGGTGTCCCAGCAGATGCAATGGTGGGGGCGGTGGGGCCCTTCCCAAGCACAGGATGCGGCCAGCTTCTGTGGGCCAAGTCAAGCGTGCTCACTGCCATGCCCCTGAGCCTGGCTGAATTTGGAAGGCAGAAGTGCCTCAGTGAGTGCCCACTCCCCGCAAGGGGCTCCTCACTCCCCACCTCATGTGAGCTGCATGGCCTCGGGCACCAGCTCCTCCTTGCCTTAGACTCTTGTCAAGAAGCTGGGCTCTGAACAGGTGAAGCCTCTCTCAGAGTGGCACAGACCCTGAGAGGCAAAGCCAGCCTTCAACCCACAGGCATTGGGAGCCCAAACCCAGATGGCAGGACACAATGGGACATGAAGGGACATGAGACAGACATGAGGTGGGAGAAGAAGTGGGACACAAGGTGGGGCACAAGGGGACACAAGGGGACATGAGATGGGATGTGAGGTGGGACATGAGGGGGACATGAAGCAGACTTGAAGCATACACAAGTGGAACATGAGGCAGACACAAGGTGGACACAAGGTGGGACAAGAGGACGACATGAAGCATACATGAGGCAGACATGAGGCAGGGCATGAGGTGGACACGAGACAGGACATGAGATGGACACGAGGTGGGACACGAGGCAGACACAAGGTGGAAATGAGGTGGACACCAGGCAGACACGAGGCAGACACAAGGTGGGACAAGAGGTTGACACAAGGAGGACATGAAGCAGGACATGAGGGAGACACAAGGTGGACACAAGGCAGACATGAGGCGGACACAAGGCAGACACGAGGTGGATGTGAGGCAGACACAAGGTGGACATGAGGCAGGGCACAGGCAGACATGAGGCAGATATGAGGCAGGACATGAGGGGGCACAAGGCAGGGCACAAGGTGGACATGAGTTGGGACACAAGGGGGACACAGGCAGGATATGAGGGGGACACATGATGGGACATGAGGCAGACAGGCAGAACATGAGGTGAACACAAGTCAGACATGAGGTAGGATTTGAGGTGGACACAAGGAAGACAAGAAGTGGGGCTGAGGGCACCCAGGCTGAGCATTTTGGAGCAGAAAGGCCAGCAACTCTCGTCCTCTGGTCACTCTGGTTTCTCGGCATGTCTAAATGGCAAGCATCTGCTCTGGGATGTGGGCCCCATGTTAGGGGTCTCCTGAGAGAGCCACTTCCCCACAGACTGGGCATGGGAGCCCCTGCTTAGCAAAGGCATCTGTCTTCCTCCTCCTTCTGAGTGGCAGGTGTCCCTCACCCCAGCTTCCTTATTAAACCCCTAGGGCATCCTTTTAATAATAACCCTTTGACCCCCAATGTGCCGTGAGGGGCTTCCTCAAAGCCCTCTGCCCTCTTGGGGCCCCCAGCAGCCACACCTCTTCGGGAGCTCCCCCCACCATGTGAGGGCCACTTTCTTCTCCCTGCCATGCCCCCTCCCCAGCCATGTGGCAACATCACTCAAGGGGAAACATTTCGCTCATCAAACAGGACAAAACTCTTGGCTGCATGAACCCAAGATTCTCCCCTGGCCTTGCCCCCTGGGGGGGGTGTTCCTGGGTGGTCTTGATTCCTGGGGTCCTGGGGACCAAACCCCAAACACAGCTTCAGATGCGTTTAGGGGTTTCTGCTCCACCTTGGCCTCAGAGTCATCGTCTTGTTGAGCTTCATCTGAGCCTTCCCAAGCAACACTCTGAAAGCCACTCCAGAAGCACTTGCACTGGGCTTGAAAGACTTGGGGTGAAAAGAACTACTTGGAAGGCAAAAGACTGTCAGGAGATGGCCTGGTCCTCTCAACACCTCAGTTTCCTCATTGCTAGCATGGAGATAATAGTAGCCCCTGCCTCATAAGGTCGTGGCTGGGATGGCATGAGCTAATAAGCATAAAGCACTTGAAAGAGCACCTGGCATGCACTCAGGGCACAGAACATGGCCAGTGATGGTGGTGGTGATGGTGATGATGATTGTGATGATGAAGGTGATGATGGTGGTAATGATGGTGAATGACAATGGAGGTGATGATGAAGGTGATGATGGAGGTGATGGCAGTGATGATAGTGATGATGGTGGTGATAATGGTGATGATAATGATGGTGATGGTGATGACGATGGTAATGATGTGAGTATGATGGTGATGATGGTGTTGGTGATAATGTTGGTGATGGTTGTGACATGATGGTGATGATGAAGACAATGGTGTTGTGATGAGCCCTTGAGAGCCCATCCAGACGCAGTCATTACAGGGGAGAACCAAAGAGCTCAGGAGAGGAGTGAGAAGACCCCAGGAACTACTATCCTGGCTCCACCATCCACCAGTGTGACCTGTGGAAGGTCATTTAGCCTCCCTGTGCCATGGTTCCTGAGTTAGCCACCCGGGGCAGCCACTCTTCCCCCACTCAACTTCCTGGGAGATAAGGCTCAGAGCAGCACTGTGGGGTGTGCCTCAAGAACAGGAGGCATCATTAAAAGAAAAACAACAGGAAGAGACCAGAAGAAAATTCATAAATGTGCCCTCACACACACTTGCCCTTTTAGGGACCATTCACACAGAAAAGTGGACCCTGGGGAGTTAATAAGAAATACAGGACTTCCTGCAAGACAGCAAGTGAATTGTGAGCTGTGAATTACTTTTTCCCTTTGAAAAATGATGCAGCCGTGTCAAAATATTTTTGCATTTCAAACACTTGAGAGTTCCTTTGTCCTTGGGACTGACATGACATGGTTTCTGCGTAGCTTCGCAATGCATGGAAACATCTTTTAACTGACAGGCAGCCCTTTCCAATAAGCCTGCCAATTAATAATTTGAGTTTGGAAAGCTGGACAGAGGGTGAGAAAGCAAAGGCTTCTGGAAAGTCTATTTACACAGCAGTGAGAGTCTCTTTTAGCCCGCCTGGTAAACAGGCCTGGAGTGCATGCTATTGAGCTCTGGGTCTGGGTGGGCCACCTGTACACAGAGCAGCCACTAGTCCACCCCTCGGTGCCCAGCAGGCCCACCATCAGCTCCCAGCTATCCAGAGTCACGTCTGGTGCCCAGGTGACAAGCAGAGAGCTTGGGGTAGCCTGCCTGGCTACTTGGTCAAAGTTGCCTGCCTGCCAGGACAGTGCTGTGACCTCCTCCATCCTCTTTTCCTTCCCAAGCCACCAACCTTGCTGCCCATGAAGCTGGATCCTGGTCCCTGGTGCAGGGTGTGCCTGGGGGAAGCCTGCCCAGCATTTTACTGCTGTTTCCTTGGGTACTTCCACTTGCTGCAGAAGGCTGGCAGTGGGCCTGCAGCCGAAGGCCCATTCAGAGCCCTTCAGAGGCACAGAGAAAATAAGTCACTTGCTCAAGGGCCCCCAGCTGGCGAGGGTTTGACCCCAGGCCACCTGGCTGTAGTCTCTCGTGCATCACGATGGAAGGCTGCCAGCTGCTCGCTTGCTGGCCTGGTGTCCTGCACTTTGAAGACCTCGGCATCCTTCTGTCCACATGGGATCCCGTGCTCAACCCCACCCCACCCGCTGGCTGCCAGGCAGCCCGAATGGGTCGAGCAAACCCCAGCCATGCCAGCCACCGCTTGCCACGGTCAGAGGCCCACAGACCCGGCATCACGGAGGATGATGTGGACATGTTCAGTGGCCTCAGCGGGAGGTGCCGCCGGCCCAAGCCCACCTCCCCTCGCTCCCGGGCACGGCTGCTCCTCAGCGCCTTGCTCCCCAAAACAGGGAAGGACTGCAGCTGGGAAGGGATCGGAAGAGGAAAATTCCACCATACACATGAGCTCTTTAGGGGGAACTAGTTGGCGGGGCCCTAAAACTTAACCTTGATGGCCTCACTGATGCCATAGAAAAGCCAAGTGCGCTGCGCCTGGTTGTGTCAGCAGCGGGCCGAGTCAGCGGCACGCAGGTCCCATGAGCACGGTAGGCAAGTGGTCGTAGTTCCGCTGATGAGTGAGGCTTTAAGCTCTTCATGCTCCTGGGGAGTCAGCGCTGGGCGGGGAGGAAAAACAGCATCTGTCTTAGGTGGAAACCAAACCCCGCGGTGGACTGGGCACCTGGGCCTGGGGGCCTCTGCCCACCCACTCTGTTGCTGGCCTTGACCCAGGTGTGGTAATCATGACCAGTCTGGCATCCTGGACCTTCCCAAATATGTGGCTGCCCGGCCCTCCTGAGGGGTGGGGTAAAGGAGGCTGCTTACAGCCCTGGCCCATCCAGCTGGCCTCAGAGCAGGGTGCTGCCGGACTGGACTCTCCCCTGCTGGCTCAGAAGGCCACTTCAGCTCGCCTGGCTCACACCCGTGAGACCCCAACCAGCCCACTGGCCTGGCAGGCCCAAGGAGCTCCCATCCTGTTGGAGTAACCATGCCGCAGACCCCAGTGGACAGCCGTGTCTGGCCTTGCACTTGACCATGCCCAGCTCACGCTGGCCTGCACACCCCGGCTAGAGCCACTTTCCTCTCAGAATCCGTTTTCCAGGAGCGACAGATCAAGGTTGGAGGAAGTACCTCCTTAAGTCACAAACAGGAAGCACAGGGAAGGCTTCGGTGGCCTCTGGGAAAAGCAGCCGCTGTTCAATCAGCATGGACAGGGCTGTGATGTCAACATTCCTTCAATCGTCCACGCATCTGCTCAGTGCTGAGCCCGGGATGCTGCTTCCCGTCTCATTTTAACCCCTTCTCCCAGAGGATGTTTGGCTCGGTCATAGAGGAGGGTTGGGGCACAAGGAGGCAGGGTTTTGCCCGAGGTGCCTAGTAGCCATGCGGGAACATGGCCCCACCGACTCCTGGCGCCCCTGTCGGGCCCTCTGCGCGGGTTTGTCCCACAGCCATGAGTAGAGAAGGACCGTCCGTGGAGGGCACATGAGGAGCAGTGGTGCATGGGTAGTTATGGTAATCACAGTGCTGCTGAGGCCACAGACTGGGCCTGAGGGACTGGCGTACCCCGGGGGTCAGTGGGAGTGAACCCCAAAGCCAAGAAGGGCAAGACCTAATGGGCAAAGGCCACTCCAGGCGGACGGAACAAAGCATGCAAAGACCCTGAGGCAAGAGGAGCCAGGGGAGGAACGGACAGCAGAGGAGGCATCCTGTGGGGGCAAGGGGAAGAGGAGAGCATAAGGAGGCGGGGCCAGGGAGGAGGAGGGGCCAGGGAAGGGTGGAGTCATGGTGGGGTGGGACCAGGGAGGGCTGGGATCAGCAAGGAGAAGGGGCCAGGGAGGAGGTGAGGCCAGGGGGAAGGTAGGGCTAGAGAAGAGGCTGGGCCAAAGAGGAGGTG
>JAQZBX010104421.1:0-10952 GCA_029593785.1 Cabassous unicinctus | reverse complement strand
ACACAATTGTCCATCAACCAATTATGGATAAACAAATGTGGTATATACATATAATAGAATACTATGCTTCTGTATTAAGAAATGAAATTGGGATACATATGATAACATGGATGAATCTTGAGGACATTATTCTAAGTGAAATAAGTCAGACACAAAAGGACAATTATTGTATGGTTTCACCAAAAGGAACTAAATACGAGGAATAAACACATGAAGTTAAAACTTAGACTATGGGTTACTAGGAGATAGGATGAGGACTGAGAAGGGGTATTGATGCTTAATGTGTATAAAATTTTCAATTAACTTGACTGAAAAAGTGTGGAAATGGATGGAGTTGATGATAACACATTATAGTGAGTATAACTAACATGGCTGGTTTATAAATGGGATTGTGGCTGAAATGTTAGTCTAGGGATATAAATGTGAATTGAAGGAAAGCTAGAGAATAATCTAAGGCCTGAATAACATAGTGATCACAGAGCTGGATGAGGATTATGGTTAATAATACAAATACAAGAATGTTTTTTTATGAACTAGAACAAATGTACATCACTATTACAAAGTGGTAAGAATATAGTGAAAAATACAATTAATGAATATATGGACTATGATTAACATCTCTATTGTAATATTCTTGCAATAATGTCAAAGAAGGCACTATATCAATGCTAATGTTCAATAATAGGGATGTGAGAGTCTTTGGTCAATTCTGAGCATTAATCTCTCTTGAGCCTATGTGTAGACTTTGAGATTCTTCAGCATGTGGGAGCTTTACAAAGCTCTTGTTCCTCTGAGTATGACTTTCCACTGTCATTTCATTCCCTAGCTTTTTGTTGGTCTACTGCTTGCCCCAACTGTTACTCATTATACCAGGTGACAGTAGCTAATACATTTTCTTTTATATTCTTTAGACAGATGACATCCTGGAAGTTGCCTCAGCCCCCCAAAATATCTAGTGACAAGCTAAATAAAGATAAGCTTTGTGTTAAAATTTCAGTGAGCTACCAGAGAGGTTTAAACACAGTACCACAATTCTTGAGAAAAAAGTTGCCCTGTGCTATACCAGAACCTGCACCAGAACTGTGAGATAACATCTTCAAGGTCACTAAATTTTGGAATTATTTTCTATGAAGAAAAGATAATTACTAAAGATCTTTACACATGGAAATTGAGTGCTTTCATAACAAATACCTATGTATGTATTTGTGATTTTGCAATTTGGTAGCTATGGAAGACTGGGATGTTTTTGTGTACCAGGATAGAAAATGCCTAAATTGCCTGAATGGAGAGTTAGTGGAAACTGGTCTTTGAGGAAGCTCCTTGGGATTGTTTAAAAGGAATTGGGAAATGTATTATTAGAAATTGGAAAATGTGGCTCATTCTTATGTAATGCCAGAAATTTTAGTGACAATGTTGTTTGCAGTTGCTTGGAAAGCAAAATGTACTGAATAAATTGGTTATTAAGAGACCTAAACAAATGAACACATAAGCCATGTTCATGTATTTGAATCATCAGATCTGTTTGTTATAAATCCCCCAATTAGATCTATAGATTCATTATAATTTACATAAAAATTGCAGAAGGCAAATTATAGAAATTATCATAGGTTCTGCCCACAGAGAAGGATTGTCTGCTGTATAGGGAGGAACAGCATGCGTTGCAGATCACTGGGTCCATCTTAGAAACCTACCTTCTACATTATACATGACAAAGACCGTTTTTTTATGTCATAAAGAATTTTTACAACTCAGTACTAAGAAGAAAAAATTAAATAAACATGGGCAGAGTATTGAAACAATAAATGTATAAAAAGGTACATAGAAATTATTTCATATAATTTCAAACTTTCTGAATTAATTGAGAGTTTTTCCATGACCTAATATGTGGTCTATAATGAAGAATGATCCAAGTTCACTCAAGGAAACTATATATCCCACTGAATTTGGAATGAAGCTGGAATTCAATAAGGGGAAGAGAACCAGAATAGGCACAAAGATATGGAATATAAACCATTCAGTCTTAGGCAATCAGTGGTTCAAGGAAAATTTCAAAAGAAAGCTTTTTTACAAACTCTTTCCAAAAAATAGAAGTGGAGGGAACATTACTTAATTCATTCTATGATGTCAACATCACACTAATACCAAAGCCACATAAAGACATCACAACAAAGGAAAACTACAGACCAATCTCTCTAATGAAACTGGATGCTAAATTCCTCAACAAAATACTTGCTAGTTGTATTCAACAACAAATCAAACTAATGATACACCATGACAAAGTGACTTTCATTCTGGGTATGCAAGAGTGTTTTAACAAGGAAATCGATCAATGTAATACACCACATTAACAGGTTGAAAGAAAAAAATCACATGATCAACTCTATTGAGGCAGAAGAAGCACTTGACAAAAATATAGCATAGTTTCTTGATAAAAACACTTTAAAAAATAGGAATAGATGGAAACTTCCTCACCATGATAAAGGGTATATATGATAAATCCACAGCTAACATCATATTAAATGGTGAAATGCTAAAGGCTTTCTTTCTAAGATCTGGAAAAAGGCAAGGATGCCCCTTGTCACTAGTGTTATTTAACATTGTTTTAGAAGCACTTACTCAATCACTTAAGCAAGAAAAAGATATAAAAGGCATACAAATTGGAAAAGAAGATGTAAAAATTCCACTATTTGCAGATGACATGACCTTACACATAGAAATCCCTGAGAAATCTACAACAAAACTTCTAGACTGAAAAACAAGATCAGTAAAGTGGCAGGATATAAGATCAACATGCAAAAATTAGTAGCATTTCTGTACAGCAATAATGAGCAATATGAGGAGGAAATTTAAAAAATTCCATTACAATAACAACTAAAAGAATTAAATACATAGGAATAAACTTAACTAAAGATATAAAGATCTATTATACAGAAAACTATACAACATTGTTAAAGGAAATCAAAGAAGACATAAATAAATGGAGAAATATGCCACATTCATGGATTGGAAGACTAAACATAAGATTTATGTCCTCCCCAAATTGATTTAGATTTATTGCAATCCCCCCAAAAATTACAACAGTATTTTTTACTGAATTGAAAATGCTATTTATGAAATTTATTTGGATAGACAAGTGGCCCTGAATAGCCTAAAACATATTGAAAAAGAAAAACAAACTTGGAAGAATCATGCTACCATACTTTAAAGTTATCTACAAAGCTATAGTGGTCAAAACGGCATGGTATTGGCACAAGGATAGACATATTGATATTGATCTATGGAACTGAATTCAGAGTTCTGATATAAATCCTTGTATATGTAGTCAACTGATATTTGACAAGGCCACCAAGTCCCCTCAACTGGGACAGAATGGCCTCTTCAATACATGGTGCTTGGAAAACTGAATATCCATATCCAAAATAGTGAGCGAGGGTCACCATCTTATGCCCTATACAAAAATTAGCTCAAGATGGAACAAAGAACTAAATATAATATCCAAGACCTTGAGATTCCAAGAAGATGATGGAGAAATATTTTATGACATCACTGATATGAATTTAGCAAATTGAACAGATTCTGGAAGACATCAAATATCAGGAGATATCAGGAGACAGAAAGGGAATAGAGGGTGCTGATGCTCAAATGGGGAAAATCTATGATAAGGTGGAAGGGAGTGATTGGGCATTGGATAGTAAAGATGGCAGAGGAGGGTTGTTGCTGCTGGGTATCTGGGTTGGGGGATATGTGGGATAGGGTGCCTGTGGGTCATGCCTCCCTGGAATATGAAAGTATTCATCTTGTCATAGTGTTTTATCTCAGTGGGTGGAGACTCACACAATAAACAAGAAAATATTAAACTCCCATCCTGAGGAGTCCTCCTATATTCTCACATGGAGGGGCAAGAGTCTCTCGAGAACTTAGGCAGTGCCTAATAAAACAGACCAATATGTCAAGTCCTTAATATTACTGCATGTAACTATCAACCATATTCTTCAAAAATTGAAACTTATGGTTACCATATTTTCTGAGAAAAGAATAGAATGGATCAAACATAGGGTATTTTTAGGGCATTGGAATTGTTCTACATGATCTTGCAATGATGGATACAGGCCACTTTAATTTTTGTCAAAACCTATAAAGTGTATGGTGCAAATGTTAACCATAATGTAAACCATTGGCCATGTTAGTAGTAATGCTTCAATATTGGTAAATCAACTGTGACAAATGTACCATACACATGTTAAATGTTATTAATGAGGGAGGGTGGGAGAGGGGTAGGGGGTTGGATATACAGGAATCCACTATATTTCCTATGTGGTTTTTCTGTAACTTAAAACTTCTTTGAAGATAAAGTGAAAAAAATTAGACACTGGGGGAAATTAAGGAAGAAACTGTCACTGTACATTAAAGACAACAGATTTTACAGTGATGAAAGACACAATGAAAAAAATTTATTTTATAGATTTTATTTAATTATTTTTATTTTTCATTTTTTAATTTTTGTGTTTTTTATTATTATATTTATTTTATTTTATTATTATTTTATTTATTTATTTTTGGGCTTTGTTTCTGGGGAGTTTTGGATTGCAGAAGAGTCACAACTATGACAGGAAAAGAACACTGGTGCAATCCCATTTATCTATTTTTTCTCTTGCTGCTCATGCTTTGGCTGTGAAGTTCATGAAACCATTTCCTATTACTAGATCCTGTAGATGCTTCCCTACATTGAAAATGAGAAGTAAGGAAAATCTTGCTAAGGAAGATATAAAAACTACATATAATTTTGATAAATCTAATAAGTAAAAATTTTTTAAAAATTGCATGACCAGAGAATTTATACACAGCATTAAAAGTTGAGAATAAACAACCCAGAAAAATAGTAATTAATTTCTATAACAGAAACAGGAATAACTTACTTAGTATATCATAAAATTCAGTCTGGGCAATATTGACAGTGAAGGAAATAGGTAAAAGTTATTAACACACAATTCACAGATAAAAATTACAAATAATTTTAAACATGTGAAAAGGTACTCTAATCTAAAAGATCTCAATTAAAAAAAAACAAAATAAAAAATGTTAATAATTCATCATATTGTCAAATACCATACATGCCTATCAAATACTGATTATTGAGAATGGGATCAAGCAAGTATTTCACAGATTGTGGCAGGATTGTGACTAGTACAAACTCAGGAATGGCAATTTGGCAATCACTTTAAAAATAAACATTTTAAATATGTGCAACATTTGATGGAAAGATCAATTTTGTGGTCTCATATTTGTATATTTTCAAATACAGATATATTTATTGAAGAGTTGCTGCTCATAGAAAAAGATTGGAACAATATGAGGAACTGGAAGCCTTAATTTAGTAAATCTCTTAGAGGTCTTTATGCAGTATGAGGCTAAGTGAGAATAATTAGTTGTACATGGACATGAGCTAATAAGGAAATAGCTTCAAGATATTTATGAGTTAAAAGTAAAATTTGTACATTCAGACAAAATGGACACACATACATATACAAACATTCTATTTGTTAAGATTATTACTTGAAAAACCTTAAGAAACACAGGAAAATGATTGCCTCTATGTAGGAGCTCTGTGAGATTCTGCTTATGGTTGGATAAGAGATTGACTTCTCACTTCATCCCATTTTGTGTGTTTTCCAGGTATACTATTTATTATTTTTTAAATTTTCAATTTTTAAAAAGTATTAGATACATGAAAATCATATGTAATGCAACTGAAATTAAATAAAGAGGCCAGTCTATGTCACATCAAATATTTTAAGTATCATAATAAAAGCAATGAACATAAATTACAAGAATTTAACTAAAAACAAATCTATAAATGAGAAAGAGTATTAAAGATAATGTATGAACTAGTTAAAATCATTGCAATTATTAAAATTAAAATCAATAATTCATTACATATTATTTTTGACTCCCGGCAATATATTCATAAAGTCTTTCTAGGTGGCATAACAAACAAGGCAGTATTTAGCTGGCATTCTAATATGGAAACTGCAATCAATAGCCCAGTCATATCTCTAATTTTAATAATTGCTTTGAAGGAAATGAAAAGGTGCATTAGATTTAAGGTAACTTCTGAGTCCCAGGAGGATGTTTACTAAAGCCAAATGACTCTCCTCATGGAAGCCAATCTATTTATTTATTGCCTGATATGGCTTTTCTTCTCCAGAGCTTCTTCATAACATTTGTCATCTCTGAATGTCTCAGGGTATATATGAAAGGGTTTAGCATGGGTGGTATGACTGTATAAAACACACTCAATTTTCAGTAGGGAAGTTTCTAACAGGTTTTGCATACATAAAAATACATGGAATAAAGAAGAAGATAACCACAGTGATATGGGAAACAGTTGGAGAGAGATTTCCTCATCCCTTCCTGACTAAGGTTTTTTAGGGAGTGCAAAATGATACCATAAGAGAGGAGTAAGAGAGAAAACACAATACTGCAGATAAGCTCACGATTAGCCACCCCTAAGAGCTCAACAACATAAATGTCAGTACAGACAAGTTTCAATAAGGGGAAACATGTCACAGAGAAAATGATCAATGACATTGGGACCACAAAATGAAAGCCCATGAAGAGAGTTCAGTTGAATAGTGCAGAAAACCCCCAATCACATACCCATTGCCTCACGATAATCAGATAATGCAAGGGCTTCCAGATGGCTACATAGCAATCATATACCATGGCCAGCAGAAAAAAGACCTCTGATCAACCAGAGAAGTGCTCCAAAAAGAGCTGAATGCTACAACCTTGGAAGGATATGATCCTTTGCCCAAAGAACAAGTCTGAAATCAATTTTGAGGAAATGACTGAGGTACAATTGACATCCATAAATGATAAACCAGCAAGAAAGAAGTACATAGGTCAGTCTAGGGACTTCCCGACAGTTAAAATCACAACAACGAGTAAGTTGCCCACCATGGTCAAAATGTAGAAGATTGAAAAGATAAGAGAAATTACTTTCTGTTCTTTAGCATTCTACATGAGGACCAGAAGGAAAAAATAAGTCACATTGTTACTTGGTAACATATTCTTTTTCTTTTAATTTATTGAAATATATCCTCCTAAATGAATGCACATAAACAATAAGTGTATAACAATAGCTGTGACCTTACAAAATGAAAAGAGGTAACATCATACAGGATTCTCATACTTCACCTTACCACAAATAGCTTGCATTGTTGTTAAACATTTTTAAATAATGATTAAAGATCATCCTCAAAATATTACTACTAACCAAAGTATTTTCATTCAAACCACCCAATTATTATTATTTTTATATCATTTATACATGAACATACATAAACAATAAGTGTATAGCAAAAGTTGTGAATTTACACAGCAAACATTCATAACATCATACAATGGTCCCATACATCAATCCTCCACCAACACCTTGCATTGTCCTGAGACATTTGTTACAAGTTATGAAAGGCTATTTTCAAACTCTTACTGTTAATTATAGTCCTGATCTTACATTTGGTGTATTTTCCCCCAACCCACCCTATTATTATTTTTTAAATATATTTTTATGACAGAAGTCGTAAACTTACAAAACTATCATGCACATATGCAGAATTCCCAAACAACACTCTTCTATCAAAACACCATACCATGGTGGAAAATTTGTTACAGATTATGAGATAATATCATATGTTTATTACCAGGTCCATAGCATATATTTGGCACACATTTTCCATACTCCCCCATTATCAACACAGTACATCTTTGGCATAGATGCAAGAATATTATGTTATTACTGTGAACAACAGTCCATAGGTCACTCCAGTTGTATTACTCCCATGCATCTCCACATTCCCACCACCCTGCAACATTGATGTAAATCTGCTCTACCTCACAAAGGACATTCTTGCATCTGTAGCATAAACCAAAATTCTCATCTACTTCTGGGTTTACAATGCTATTCAGTCCCTAGATGATTCTCTACTTTTCTGTCAATTGACATTTACATCCCTAGACTACCATGTTCAGGCAAGTCCCCATTTACAAACCAGCTGTTACTGACACTATAATGTGTTTCCACACTTTTACAGTTAAATTAATTAAAACTTCTATATACAATATCAGTAGTTCATCTCAGTCCTCCTCTTATCTCCTCTAAGAATCCATGACCTACCACCAGGTCTTGAAGACATTTTCTTACATTTTCTTCCTGAAGCTTTATGATTCTTGCTTTTATATTAAGTTATTTTATTCATTTTGAGTTAACTTTTGTAAAAGTGTGAAATCGGGGTCTTCTTTCCTTCTTTTGCTATGCATATTCAGTTTTCTCAGCACCATTTGTTGAATCGACTGTTCTGTCTGTGCTGGGTGGGTTTGACAGGCTAGTCAACAGTCACTTGACAATAGATGTGAGGGTCTGTCTCTGAACCATCAGTTCGATTCTATTGGTCTATGTGTCTGTCTTTATGCCAGTACCATGCTGTTTTTATGAATGTAGCTTTGTAATACGGTTTTAAGTCCAGAAATGAGAGACTTCCAACTTCGCTTTTCCTTTTTAAGATGTTTCTGGCTATTCAGGACCCCTTACCCTTCCAAATAAATTTGATAATCATGTTTTCCTTTTATTTGAAAATAAGTGTCCTGTGCCCCAGGGGGATGGAGAGGAAGGAACAGAAAAGATCAAACAGGTGGTATTTAGTGGTCATGGGAATTGTTTTTCATTACCTTACAGTAATGGGCACAGGACATGGTAAATATCATCAAAAATTATTAAACTGTACCGTCTAAATTGTAAACTATACTGTAAACCATTGAGAATGTTTAGCAGCTATGTTTCACTCTCTGTATAACAGTTATAACAATGCTACCATCCACATAAAAAACGTTTTAATATGGGGTGAGGAAAGGGGAAGGAGATTGGGTATATGAGAGTCTCTAGTATTCTGTGTGTGATTTTGTTGTGACCTAAAACTTCTTTGAAAATTAAATGAAAATGTGGGAGACACTTGGGAATGAGAGGGGGAAGGTGCCACATTACAGAGTGGACACCCAATAATGCAGTAATAAAAGGAAAAAAAAATAATTAAAAAAAATTTTTGTTGTTTTTTCCCTTTTTATGAATATCCAAATCCATTAATTGTGCTTTATTTTTAGTTTTTTTTTCTGAGTTTCCATGTATTTTATCTCTTTCATTTAAGCTTATCATTATTATTTCACTTTCCTATTAATTGTATTTGGTTATTATATAGACTTCATCTTCAAGGAAGGTTTAGGTCATAGAAGGGTTACAATGGGGCCTGCAGAAGATCATTGGTGGGGGATCTCTGGGATGGGGGATTCATGGGAGGAAGTTCATCTGAATATACATGAAAGATATATAAAATTGTTCAAATGATTGAGGGATGGGGCATGGTCAAGGTGGGTAGACAATCACTTAATTAATGAGAGAATACTGAATTACCAGCCTGGAGAGCTCTGCCACATTCTCCAAGGGAGCAGCAGCAGTCCCCTGAGTGCAGGGGCAGTGTCTGGCAAAAGACGATGGTCCACTGATGGGTTCTTGTTATTGATGACAAGCCTTATGAGTCTTTGCTCTTGTAATTGAAACTTAGCCTACTGTTATGGGGTGCCTAAGGGTTGCCATCTAAAACCCTCCTTGTTGCTCAAATGTGGCCTCTCTCTAAGTCAAACTCAGCATATGAATGAATTACCTTCCCCCCAACGTGGGACATGACTCCCAGGGATGAGCCTCCCTGGCAATGAGGGATTAATACCAAGTGCCTACTGGCAATATGACTGGAAAAAGACCTTGAATTAAAGGGGGAAAAGGTAAAGATAAATGAGTTCATGTGGCTAAGAGACTTTAAAGTGAGTCAAGAGGGCATCCCGGATGTAACGCTTATGCACACCTCAGTAGAATCTCATAGAGCACAAAAGTGGATATAACTCCATGCAAAGGGGCTCCTGAGAGCTCTGGTGACACCCAGGTCCTATATAAGGGGGGATAGCTCCAGGGATTGATGCCTTATCAGTAGGCTCTACTTTGGAATGTGTGCTTCTGACAGATCTGAACTCAAATAAGTCCTCCCTGCAAATGGTCCATTAGTCCCTTCTTTTCAAATCTATATGTGATGCTAGAGTTTGTAGGTGTACTTCCAGAGAATGGAACCTCTGGCCTGCCCATGTGCCACCTGTGCCTGGATTCTCAGTGGAGCTGCAACTCCTACTCTACAGATCAATGGACTCACCCAAGTCACCTAGTGAGGTGATGATAATGGACAACGGCCATCCCAGGGAATGGAGAGAGCCTGCAGCTGCAGGCAGGATAATCCCATCCACTGTATACATGTGATATAAGCTCCCTTCTGCTTAGAGTTGGAGTGGACATCCCCATCCCAGTCTCCTCAGGCCTGGGGAAGAGCTATGGACTAGAGTGGACTTAATGGTATTCTGTTGTAGACATATTGTGATTCAAGCAATGGAAGATATTATAAGAGTGAAATGGAGCCAGTGGCCACTAGATGCTTCGGGGCAGGGAAGGGAAAAACAGTTGTAATACTGGGGCTTTCTCAGGACTTGGGAATTATCCTGAGTGACATTGCAATGACAGATATAGGCCATTTTACATCAGCATATACCATGCAGAACTTTGTGGGAGAGAGTGTGGTCTACATTGTGAACTATGGTCCATGTATTGTGGCAAAGCCCCACGATGTGTATAGCCATTGCCGGTGATGTGCCACACTAATGAAAGATGTTTATGTGGGTTGTTATAGGAGGTGTGGGAGGTGGAGAACATGGGAATCCTTGTAATTTTTGTGTAACATTTATGTAATCTTAGCATCTTTTAAAATATGTATATATAAAAAATCATTTATGTAAGGAAATACACATATATGCATATATATTTATATATCATTTTGCAAATATTGGTTTGTATTGTGAAAATT
>JAQZBX010104420.1:0-10953 GCA_029593785.1 Cabassous unicinctus | reverse complement strand
ATAGAGCCCCCGTTTACCATGTGTGAGGCCCTGGGTTCGCTTCCCGGGGCCTCCTTGTGAGGGCAGGCCAGCCCATACGGCGCGAGGGGCTGATGCAGCGGGACCTCACAGCAAGGGGAAGATAAACAGACACGGAGAAGACACACAGCAAATGGACACACCAAGCACAAGCAGCAAGGGGGGGATAAATAAATAAATAAATAAATCTTTAAAAAAAAAAAAAGCAAAACTGTTATTAGAGACAAGAAAGGACATTACATATTAATAAAAGGTATGATTCACCAGGAAGAAATAACAATCATAAATGTTTATGCACCTAATCAGGATGTCCCAAGATACACGAGGGAAACACTGGCAAAACTAAAGGGAGAAATAGACATCTCTACAGTAATAGTTGGAGACTTCAATACACCACTCTCAGCATTGGTTAGAACATCTGGGCAGAGGATCAATAAAGAAACAGAGAATTTGAATAATATGATAAATGTACTAAACCTAATGGATATATACAGAACATCGCACCCCAAAACAGCAAGATATACATTCTTTTCAAGTGTTCATGGATCTTTCTCCAGGATAGACCATATGTTGGGTCACAAAGCAGATCTCAATAAATTCCACAAGATTGAAATTATACAAAGCACTGTCTCTGACCATAATGGAATAAAGTTAGAAATCAACAAGAGGCAGGAAAAGGGAAAAATCACAAAAATATGGAGATTAAACAACACACTCTTAAATAATTAGTGGGTCAAAGAAGAAATTTCAAGAGAAATCAATAAATATCTCAAGATGAATGACAATGAGAACACAACATATCAGAACCTATAGGATGCAGTGAAGGCAGTGCTGAGAGGGAAATTTATAGCCCTCAATGCTTACATTAAAAAAGAAGAAAGAGCTAAAATCAATGACCTAACTACACAGCTGGAGGAAATAGAAAACAACAACAACAACAACAACAAACTAATCCCAAAGCAAGTAGAAGGAATGAAATAACAAAAATCAGAGCAGAAATAAATGAAATTGAGGGAAAAAAAACAATAAAGAGAATTAACAAAACCAAAAGTTGGTTCTTCGAGAAGATAACAAAATTGACAAACCCTTAGCTAGACTGACTAAGAAAAAAAGAGAGAAGATGCAAATAAATGAAATAAAAAATGAAAACAGGAACATTACTACTGACCCCACAGAAATAAGAGAGATCATAAGAGGATACTATGAACAACTTTATGCCAAAAAACTAGACAATGTAGACAAAATGTAAAAATTCCTAGGAATGTACAAACAACATACACTGACCCTAGAAGAAATAGAAGACCTCGACAAACCAATCACAAGTAAAGAGATTGAAACAATTATCAAACAGCTTCCCAAAATGAAAAGCCCAGGACCAGATGGTTTCACAGGTGAGTTCTACCAAACAGTCAAAGAAGATTTAATGCCAATCTTACTCAAGCTCTTCCAAAAAACTGAACAAGAAGGAAAACTACCAAACTCATTCTATGAAGCCAATATCTCCCTAATACCAAAGCCAGATAAAGATATTACAAAAAAGAAGAAGAAGAAGAAGAAGGAGAAGGAGAAGGAGAAGGAGAAGGAGAAGGAGAAGGAGAAGAAGAAGGAGAAAATTACAGACCCATTTCTCTAATGAATACAGATGCAAAAATCCTCAATAAAATACTTGCTAATCAAATCCAACAACACATTAAAAGAATCATCCATCATGATCAAGTGGGTTTTTTACCAGGCATGCAAGGATGGTTCAACACAAGAAAATCAATCAGGATAATACACAAAATATACCACATTAATAAATCAAAGAAGAAAAATCACATGATCTTATTGATTGATGCAGAAAAGACATTTGACAAAATACAGCATCCTTTCTCAGTAAAAATACTACAAAAGATAGGAATTGAAGGAAACTTTCTCAACATGATAAAGGCCATATATGAAAAAACCACAGCTAACATTGTACTCAATGGTGAAAGACTGAAAGCTTTCCCATTGAGATTCGAGGCAAGACAAGGATGCCTACTGTCACCACTGTTGTCCAATATAGTACTAGAGGCTCTTGCTAAAGCAATCAGGCAAGAAAAAGAAATAAAAGGCATCCAAATCAGAAAGGAAGAAGTAAAGCTTTCACTATTCACAAATGATATGATCTTATATCTAGAAAGTCCCGAAAAATCTACAACAAACCTGCTAGAGCTAATAATCACTTTCGATAGAGTGTCAGGATACAAGATCAATACAGTGGTGTTTCTATACAATTGTAATGTGCAATCTGAGGAGGAAATCAGGAAGAAAATTCCATTTACAACAGCAACTAGAAGAATCAAATATTTAGGAATAAACTTAACCAAGGATGTAAAACACTTGTATTCAGAAAACTACAATGCATTGCTAAAAGAAATTTAAAAAGACCCAAATAATTGGAAGAATATTCCATGCTCATGGATTGGAAGACTAAATATCATTAAGATGTCAATTCTATCCAAATTGATATACAGATTCAATGCAATCCCAATAAAAATTCCACCAGCATTTTTTAAACAAATGGAAAACAGAATTATCAAATTTATCTAGAAGGGTAAGAGATCCCAAATAGCCAGAAACATCTTAAAAAGGAAAAGTGAAGTTGGAGGACTCTCACTTCCAGACTTTAAATCATATTATCTAGCTACAGTGGTAAAAACAGCATGGTATTGGCATAAAGGTAGACACATAGACCAATGGAACTGAATTGATCGTTCAGAAAGAGACCCTCACATCTATCACTAAGTGATTTTTTTTTAAAGATTTGTTTATTTACTTGATCCATTCCAAACCCCCCCTCCCCATTTGCTGTTTTGTGTCCATTCACTGGGCAACTCTCCGTGTCTGTTTCATCTCCTCTCATCCTCCTCCTCCAGTCTTCAATCCTGAAGACCTCCGATGTAGGAGAGAGGTGTTCTGCCATCTGCACCACCTCGGCTCCTGGTTTTTGGAGCTTTAGGAGCATCTCGTCTTGTCTCTCTCCTTTTACATCATCATCTTGCTGCATGGCTCCCGGGGCCTGGCGGCTCACCGGCACACAGAGCCTGGCAGCCCATGCGCCTTCTATATATTTTTTTTTATTTTACCGGGAAGTCCCGGGGATCAAACCCAGGTCCCTCCATATGGCAGACGGACGCCCAACCATTTGAGCCACATCCGCCCCCCAATCACTAAGTGATTTTTGACAAGGCTGTCAAACCCACCCAGTTGGGGTAGAACAGTCTATTCAACAAATGGTGCTGTGAGAACTGGATATCCATAGCCAAAAGAAAGAAAGAAGACCCCTATCTCACATCTTATACAAAAATTAAGTCAAAATGGATCAAAGACCTAAATATAACAGCAAGAACCATAAAGCTCCTAGAAGAAAATGTAGGGAAACATCTTCAAGACCTGGTGGTAGGTGGTGGATTCTTAAACCTTACACCAAAAGCACGAGCAATGAAAGAAAGCATAGCTAGATGGGACCTCCTCAAACTTAAAGACTTCTGTGATTCAAAGGACTTCATCAAGAAGGTGAAAAGGCAGCCCACTCAATGGGAGAAAATATTTGAAAATGATCCAATAAGAGTTTGATTTCCATACTATATAAAGAGATCATACAACTCAGCAATAAAAAGGCAAGCAATCCAATTAAAAATGGGCAAAAGATTTAAATAAACACTACTCCAAAGAAGAAATACAAATTGCCAAAAAGCACATGAAAAAATGTTCCATATCACTAGCTATTAGAGAAATGCTAGTGAGATATCATCTAACACCGTATAGAATGGCCATTATTGAAAAAACAGACAACAATAAGTGCTGAAGAGGATGTGGAGAAATAGGAACACTTCTTCACTGTTAGTGGAACTGTAAAATGGTGCAGCTTCTGTGGAAGACAGTTTTACAGTTCCTCAGGAAACTAAATATAGAACTGCCATTTGATCCAGCAATTCCTCTACAAGGAATATATCCAGAAGAACTAAAAATCATAACACGAACAGACATCTGCATAACAATGTTCATAGTGGTGTTATTCACAATTGCCAAAAGATGGAAACAACCCAAGTGTCCATCAACCAATGAATGGATAAACAAAATGTGGTCTATTCATACAATGGAATACCATGCTGCAGTAAGAAGAAATGAAATTGGGACGCATATGATAACATGGATGAACCTTGAAGACATTATGCTAAGCAAATAAGCCAGACACAAAAGGACAAATATTGCACAGTCTCATTAATATGAACTAAATATGAAGTTAAAACCTAGAGTATAGGTTATTAAGAGATAAGAAGAGGGTTGAGAAGAACTACTGATGCTTAATGTATGTAGAAATTGTAATTAACTTGCCTATAAAAGTGTGGAAATGGATAGAGTTGATGGTAACACTTTATAGTGAGTAGCAGCTGGCTTATAAATGGGATTGTAGCTGAAAAGGGTAGTCTGAGGAAGTAAATATCAATTGAAAGAAAGCTAGAGAATAATCTAAGGACTGAATAACACAGTGAACCCAGAGGTAGATGAGAATTGTAGTTGATGGTACAGATACAAGAGAGTCCATCTATGAGCTACAGCGGATGTACAGCACTATTGCAGGGTGGTGAGAATGTGGAGAAGCACAGGAAAAATACAATTGGTGTGACCTATGGACTGTGGTTAACAGCAATACTATGATATTTTTGCATCAAAGCCAAAGGTATACTGTGTTGTTAATGGGGGAGTATGGAAAAAGTGTGAAAAATGTATGCTATGGACCATGGCTGGTGGTAATAATATGATGATATTATCTCATGATCTGTAACAAATATTCCACCACAGTGTGGTGTGTTGGTGAAGGGGTGTTGTATGGGAATTCTACACATGTGCATGATTATTTTGTAAGTTCACAACTTCTGTAATAAAAATAATTTTTTTAAAAAATAGGGTGGATTGGGGGGAAAATACACCAAATCTAAGATAGGGACTACAGTTAGTAATATTTTGACAATGCTCTTGCATAGTTTGTAACAAATGATTCACAACAATGCAGGGTGTTGGTGGAGGGGTGATGTATGGAACCCTTGTATGATGTTATGCATGTTTATTTTATAAGTTCACAACCTTTACTATACACTTATTGTTTATGGATGTTCATGTATGAATGATATACTTCAATAAAAATATATTTTAAAAAAAGAAGAGAGATCACAAATCAATAACCTAATTTCACATCTAAAGAAACTATAACAAGAGGAGCAAACTAAACCCAAAGTTAGTAGAAGGAAGAGAATAGTAACAATTAGAGCAGAGATTAATGAAAAGACAAAAGAGAGAATCAACAAATCCAAAAGCTGTTTTTTTTTTTTTAAAAGATCAATAAAATCCACAACCTTGTAACCAGAATGACACAGAAAAAGAGAGGGAGGACACAGATAATGAAAATAAGGAATAAAAGTGGGGACATTACTAACAAACTTACAGAAATAAGAAGGATTATAAGAGGGTACTATGAACAATTACATACCACCAAATTAGAAAATGTGGGTGAAATGGCCAAAATCTTGAAACATACAGGTTACCTAATCTGACACAAGAAGAAATAGAAAATCTCAACAGACCTATAACAAGTAAAGAGATTGAATCAGTATTCAAAAACCTCCCAACGAAGAAAAGTCCAGGTCCGGATGGTTTCGCTGATGAATCTATTTAAAGAAGTTTTAACATCAATACTGCTCAAATTCTTCCAAAAAATAGAAAAGTAGAGATTACTTCCTAACTCATTCCATGGGCCAGTATTACCCTGAGACCAAAGCCAGATAAAGACAGCACAGGAAAATAAAATTTCAGACCAACATCCCTTATGGATATAGTTTTAAAAATTCTCACCAAAATACTGGAAAACTGAGTCCAACAGTGTATTAAAAGGATTATACACCATGACCAAGAGGGATTCTATTCCAGGAATGCAAGGATAGTTCAACCTAAGAAAATCAATCAATGTAATACACATGCCATGAGAGAAATGCAAATTAATAGAATGAAGGGGGGAAAAAAACACAAGAACATCTTAATTGATGCAGAAGATGCATTTGACAAACTCCAACATTCTTTCATGAGAAATCCACTCAGAAAACTAGAAATAGAAGGGAACTTTCTCAACACGATAAAGGGCATTTTTGAAAACCCACAGCAATTCTTACACTCAATGGTGAAAGGCTGAAAGCGTTCCCCCTAAGATCAGGAATAAGGAAAGGATGCCCACTGTTGCCACTGTTATTCAGCATTGTGTGGGAAGTTCTAGCCAGAACAATCAGGCAAAAGAAAGAAATAAAAGGCATCCAAATTGGAAAAGAAGAAGTCAAATTATCCCTATTGGCAGATGACATAACCTCATATATAGAGAGCCCCAAAGAATCCACAAGAAAGCTACTAGAACTAATAAATGAATTCATCAAAGCTGCAGGATACAAGATAAATACACAGAAGTCATTTGGATTTCTGTACACCAGTAATGAACGATCTGAAAAGGAAATCAAGAAAACAACTCCATTTACAATAACATCTAAAAGAATAAAATACCTACAAATAAATTTAACCAAGGAGATAAAAGACTTGTACACTGGAAACTACAAAGCATTGCTGAAAGAAGTTAAAGAAGACCCAAATAAATGGAAAGACATCCCTTGTTCATGGACTGAAAGACTATTGTTAAGATGTCAATTCCGCCTAAAGCACTCTACAAATTCAGTGCAATCCCTATCAAAATTCCAGCAACCTTTCTTGCAGAAATGGAAAAGGTGATGCTCAAAATTTTAAGGAATTGCAAGGAGCCCTGAATATCTAAAACAATCTTGAAAAAGAACAAAGTTGGAGGACTCACACTTCCTGATTTTGAAACTTACTACAAAGCTAGAGTAATTAAAACAGCTTAGTCCCGGCATGAGGATTGACATAAAGACCAGTGGAACAGAATTGAGAGCCCAGAGTTAAATCCACACATCTATGCCAGTTGATTTTCAACCAGGGTGCCAAGTCCATTCAATGGGGGAAAAAAGTTTCTTTAACAAATGGTGCTGGGACAACTGGAAATCCACATGAAAAGGAATGAATGTGATCCCCTTCTCACCAAATACAAAAATTGACTCAAAATGGATCAAACACCTATATACAAGAACCAGGATTATAAAACTCTTATATAACGTAGGGAGCGTCTTCAGGATATTTATTGTTAGGCAGTGGTTTCCTAGACTTTACACCCAAAGCACAAGCAAGAAGAAGAACAACAAAAATAGATAAATGGGACATCATCAAAAGTAAATTTTTGTGCATCAAAGGACCTTAGCAAGAAATTGAAAGATAACCAACAGAATGAGAGAAAACATTTGGAAACTATATCTGACAAAGGTTTAATATCCAGAATATTTGTGAAACTCCTATAACCCAACAACAAACAACACAAAATAGACTAAGGATTTGAATAGACATTTCTCCTAAGATATTTAAATGGCTAATGAGTATACGAAAAGAGTCTCAATATCATTAGCCATGAGAGAAATGCAAATTAAAACTGTAACCAAGCAGGCCTCTGGCTGAAGAGTCTGGACCCTGCGCGTCAGCTGCTGTCCGCAGCTACTTCCCGCCTGGAGGCAGTGAAAGGGTTATTGCCACCGAGTCCGCAGGCTGCCGAAGCCTAGAGGGGCTCTGGAGCGGCTCGTGTGGGCGCCGCCATCTCGGTCACGCTCTGCGCGTCCAGGTCTCTCCTGCGTCGCTTTCGGGGCTAGCAGCGACCGCAGCGGGATCCTTGACTTAACCTGGAATGGATTAAAGTGGGAGTTTTTGTTTTCTCCCTTGAGGTTGTGTAACTGGAATGAGAACCATGAAACTAACCTAGAATGGGACATTTCTCAGGACCTGGGATGGCATTGGGAAGTACCAGGAAGACCTGAAAGGAATATTTGAGGACACAGAGCTGTGGAAAAGTTTGCCAACAGAAAGATTTATGGAAAATAATTGATCAGAAACACTAGTAGAGAAACCTTTTAAATTTCTTCAGGCAGTGGAAAAGTTAAGTCTTGGTTCAAATTAAGCAAAGTCTACATAGAAGAGAAATCAAAGTCTTAAATATGAAATATTACTTAGCATTTTACTGTAAATTTAGAGAACAAATGAAAGAGATCTTTTTAATATTTTAATTATGGGAAAATACTTGTAAAATATTTGGACTCATCTCCAGGAATTGCCATGATTCTGAAATTTGATAATATCCCAAATACAGAACACGTTCAATAAAAAACACTTTAGTATAAACCAGATGTACACATGGAAGATGTGAGAGTGGAAAAGTGCTACCGACAAAAAAAAAAAAAAAAAATTTACGTACTTACAGATTACCTTGGTAAACAGAAGAGACGCTTCAGTTAAAGCTCAGACTTTGAGAATGCTATATTGAGGGCAATAAAAGTTGGATTGCATTTGTATGGACAACAGAATCTAATTTTCTTCTTCACGTCAAGATTCTATACAACTGTTCACAAATTCCAGCTTTCTGAGTTTATAAACCCTTCACCTCTAGACTAGCACTTCAGTCATGAGCCCTCATCCTTTTTGGTCCGTTACTCTCCATTACAAATGCTTGTTCCTTCTGCAGCTTTGAGCTAGTTTTTTGCTTTTGTTTTTCCCACAAGCTGGACAGAATAATTCCTTAATGCTTGATAAAATCATTGGTGAAAAGAAGCAAATACAGATCACAATATTATATCATTCCTCAACTGAAGTAAGGAAAGATGTACTGGTTCATAGGTATATATTAGTTTACTCTGCCAAATGGAAAGCATCAATGAGAATGCTTCGAGCATTCCTTTCTGAAGTTCGGGACACCATTCCTGTACAGCTGGTAGCAGTTACTGACAGCCAAGCAGATTTTTTTTTTGAAAATGAGGCCATCAAGGAATTAATGACTGAAGGAGAACACATAGCAACTGAGATCACTGCTAAGTTTACAGCATTGTATTCTTTATCTCAGTATCATCGGCAAACTGAAGTCTACACTCTGTTTTTCAGTGATGTTTTAGAGGGAAAAAAATATGATAGAAAACTCCTATTTATCTGATAATACAAGGGAATCAGATCAGAGTGAAGTTGTTTTTCTACCATCTCCCAGAGACTATTTTCCCTACCCTGATTCAGATGATGACACAGAAGCACCACCTACTTATAGTCCAATTGGGGATGATGTACAGTTACTTCCAACACCTAGTGACTCTTCCAGATACAGATTAGATTTGGAAGGAAATGAATGTCCTATTCATAGCACCCCAAACTGTCATGACCATGAACGCAACCATAAAGTGCCTAAACCTAAACCAGTTGTACCTAAAAGAAATGTGAAGAAACTAGATCCAAACTTTTAAAAACAGTTGAAACTGGTGTTAGTAAAAATCCAGCGAAACAAACTTTTGGCACATCTGGAAGATATGGATCATTCTGATAACTATGCAGAGTATACTGACACAATTTTTAAGCAGAAGGGCTAATCTGATGAGATGTATGTTGTCCCAGATGAAAGTTAGAATTACATTTTAAAAATTCAAAACTCATTTGTAAATAACACCCAAGGAGATGAAGAAAATGGATTTTCTGATAGAATCTCAAAAGGTCATGAGGAATGGAGGCCTTCAAATACAAATATAAGTCTAAAACCTTGTTTAGTAAAGCCAAGTCATATTATAGAAGAACACATTCAGATGCAAGTGATGATGAGGCTTTCACTACTTCTAAAACAAAAAGAAAAGGAAGACATCATGAAAGTGAAGAAGAAACTGAATACTGTGACTCCCCCACCATCTTCAAACCCAGGATAACTGGCGGAACCAGTGGTCCCACTTCAGTTACCTGCCATCATTGCAACCTCAGCTGATATAACCACAATTACAGACCGATCCTCTTGGTATTATATAAGAAGGAAGTAATTGCAGACAGCCTGAAATTGGACAAAAGACAAATCCAAACATGCATGTCTCAGGGTTCAGTAGCATACTTCATATTTCTTACAGGTAATTCACGTTCAAAAGGATGAGACATTTTCTCTTTGAACTATATAGTATTCCTTATTCATTTACATTACTGATCTAAGACCATGTGATAAGCATGACTGAAGGGATTTAATTTTTATAAACAAAAATAGCTATAAAAAACCTGCTGCTGCATGCAACCTTATTGCAATTAGTATATCATTCCTGTGGCAATTTCTGTCACATTATATTGTGAATAAAGTTTTTCTATAGAAATTAATTTAAAAACTCACATATGAGACATTTAATTCTTTTCAGCCTGCTTTATAACTGATTTTGTTATTTAATGTGCTAATTGGGCAACTTAATTTACATTCTAGCAGTCTGTGTAGATAATAAAAACCCAGTTTAGTGTTTTATAATTTCAGACTACCTAGGCCATGCTTGGGATATTGTTTGAAAGAAAGAAAAAAATCCACTTAAAATAGTCACATTTCTGCATCTTCATCTTTAATTCTAAGTAAACCTGTGGGTGATTTGGTGAGAGGTAAATGAACATATTTCTTGTACACACATACATACCAAGGACATGCTTGTGGCTAAAGTGAGATGATAATGTGCAAAAGATAGTTGTCACCAGTTCATCTCTTCATGGTACATAATGAAATGAACATTTTGTATACTGTTAATTCTGTAAACAGATGCATGTTCAAAAGATCTTTGATGATGGGAAGCGGGTGTGGCTCAGTGGATAGAGCCCCCGTTTACGATATGGGAGGCCCGGGTTCGCGTCCCGAGGCCTCCTTGTGAGGGCACGCCGGCCTGAGCGGTGCGGTGGGCTGATGCAGCAACCTCACGGCAGGAAGCGGGTGTGGCGCAATGGATAGAGCACCCGTTTACCATATGAGAGGCCCCGGGTTCGCTTCCCGGCGCC
>JAQZBX010104419.1:0-10955 GCA_029593785.1 Cabassous unicinctus | reverse complement strand
TTCCCTCCTGTGTGCTCCTGCTGTACCCTGTACTTGCTCTAACATAGTAATTATCTCTCTTTGGCATAAAAACCTTCTCACTGGCCTACCTCCCCCTTCAGACCAGTGGCCACCAAATTTTTTTTTTTTTTAAAGATTTATTTATTTTATTTATTTATCCCCCCCTTGCTGCTTGTGCTGCTGTGTCCATTCGCTGCGTGTCTTCTCTGTGTCTGCTTATCTCCCCCTTGCTGTGAGGTCTTGCCGCATCAGCCCACGGCGCCGCGCGAGCCGGCCTGCCCTCACAAGGAGGTGCCAGGAAGCGAACCGGGGCCTCTCATATGGTAAACGGGTGCTCTATCCATTGCGCCACACCCGCAGCCCACCGCACCGCTCAGGCCGGCGTGCCCTCTCAAGGAGGCCCCGGGGCGCGAACCCAGGCCTCCCATATGGTAAACGGGGGCTCTATCCACTGAGCCACTCCCGCTTCCCACATTTTTTTTTTTTGTAGGTACCAGGAATTGAACCTCGGACCTCAAACATGGGAAGCAGGAACTCAAATCACTGAGCTACACCTGCTCCCCTGGCACCAAACTTTTTTATCACATCTGCCTATTAGTAAAATAGCTTTCAGCATATTTATTTTAAGTTAATTATAAAATCTGTACTACTTTAAGTAGTAAAGCTACATTTTTCCTATACTCTAAAGAAGAGACAGAACTTCAACAGATAATGTTTTCTCCCTGTGCCTCAGTGGATATCTTGAGTGTTCACCCAACATTCTAGGTTAGGAGCTCCACGAGGACACAGGGGTGTTTTATTTTCTTTGTAGTCCCAAAATCTGGTTCAGGACCCAAAACTTATTAAATGAATAAATGAATTAATTTGCTCAGCCAACAGTGAGCACCTCCTCTGGCCCAGGCCCTTGCTGACACTGGGGATATAATGGGGAAAAGAAACAGCCCTGGTGCCTGTCATCACGGACCCTACAGGCTGGTGGGGTGGGCAGAAAAACAAATGATTTTCCAAATGAGGGAAACAAAGCAGCTGCCACCAAGGCCATGAAGGAGAGCATCTGGTGCCATGAGAGCTTCACACAGGGGGGTTCACCGGGTCAGGAGGGTCAGAGAAGCCTTCCCCAAGAACGTGACACTTCAGATGAGATCAGAAGGATAAGTGGCACTAAATGGGTGAAGGGAGGAAAGAGCACTCCGCCCAAAAGAAAGGGCAAAGGCAAGAGTCCTGAGGCTGGACAGAGAATGGTAGTGCCAGGGAGGAAGGGAGACCAAAAAAACAATATCCAAAAAGGATGGCAAACTGGCCTCCTCCCCCTTACTCCTCTTCACCCAACAAAACAGACCACCTGTGACTGCTGCACAGGTCTGAGCCAAACACAGCAGGTGGGCCCTCTGCATCCCAGCAGGCCCTCCCGAGAGCAGGTCTGCCTCCACCTTGTGAGGTGCCCAAGAGCCCCAGAAGACACTCCCAAAGGCCAAGTACGTTGTCATGGCACCAACAATCAAAGGCTCCAGGGCAGTTTAATTTTTTAAAGAGCATGTTAAATATTTTACATACTCTAACAGCACTGTTTCTTCCTTGCCTGTGATGGAAAGGAACATCCTATACTCTTTGAATTAAGGACTCGTGCAAAATAAAGGCCAATCTACAAGTCAGCCCACGGGGGTCCTTGCCTTGCCTTCAAGGGCCTCCTAGGGCTCTCCTGGTGGTCCAGGGGTGAATTTTTTGAGGGGGCCACCTGGAGAATTCAGAACCACAGGCCACAAAACCTCTTCTCTGCTGGAGCTCATCTGACCCCAGGAAGGGAAAATTAGTCCCAATGATGCTTCAGGATAATAATTACTTTAATAATTAAAGACAAAACCAGGAACGCAGGACGGTGGGCTGCAGGGCCTCCTGGAACAGCTGTCTGCAAGGGGAGCCGTATCTTCTATCAGCACTCAGGCATGACTAGCGTTTCCCAGTTCCTGGGGGACCTCGCCCCCTCACACCTGCCAGTGCCAGCTCACTAACATACCATGTCCAACATGGCTCCACAAAGCAAACACAAAATAGTCCTCAGAGGCCTGAAACTGCCTAGCTCCAGGCTCATGGGCCTGGCAACCCTGCCGAGGCTCTGGGCTCTTCCAGGTCCCAGCTTTCTCTGGTTTCTCTGATATCTGTCCTATTGGGATTTTGTTGTCTCCAGAGCCTCTATTCACTTTGTCCTGTTTAAAAGAACCTAGTCCTTCTTTTCATTTTGGCCTCTCCAGTCAAATCCCTGGCCAGCTCTCAAACCCACTGCCCAGGGCACTGGGGCAGCAACTCAGATGTCCCAGTCTAAGCTCCGGCCTCTCTGACCTCACCCTGGCTTCAAGAACCTGCCCAGTCTCCCATGACCAGACTCCTGTGTGCACTGTCTACACAGCAAGGCCAAAGCACAGAGCAGTCAGCAGTGGAGACGTTATAGCAGCCTCAAAGAGACTCCCTAACACCAACTCACCAGGAAAGGTTTCCCATCACCCCCACCCTCCACCCCTGGCTTTCAATTTGCTACAAGCACCTAGAAGCCCTGGTCATCATTTGATGCTTGCAGGAAACAATCACCCCACACTGGATCTGCCCTAACTAAGGACATACTCTAAGTGGAGAAGAGCAACCTGCAAATGAATCATCTATTTACATGTCAGACAAAAAACTGTGCACATGAACAGCCACCAGTTTCCACACATACTCCCAGCAATAAGAGAAACTGTTTGGATTTCAGAAGGATGTCATAGTGACCTTTCCTACTGGGAAGCCAAGCTCAAAGGTCGGCCCCTGGCTGCTGTTAGTAATCGATGCATAAGGCATTGTATAAATGAGTAATGAGCTTTCACACTGACATGCAGGCAGAAGGGCAATTCTAGGATCTACTAAGTGCCCGTTCCTGCTACTCCTGCTCTGAGCTAGAACACTACCCATGATGATGGAAAGGCCCAAACAGAGGTGAGATTGGCAGAGCCAGTTGACAGGTTATGCTCCAAGTACTCAATACCCCTGATCGCTGGTACTCAGGCAGAACCTGTATTTTTATGCCACACTGAGAGTCCAGGTTGGCGGGAACAGTCTTCTCATGTCAGTCCTGGGCCAGTAGTACTAGCCACCTGAACTCAGGTACACCGCTGGCCTCTCTCCTCTACCTGCCCTGTGTGCCTCACATGGGTTAGGCAAGATGCCTGGGTTACGTGCATCTAGAGTGCCCTGGCCCCTAGCCCTACCCCCTCCTCACACTTTGTCATGCTAAAACCCTCCTAACTTTATTATCTGAAACAAACTTGTTGAATGCCTGTTGGGGAAGACAAGAGGGAAACCTTCTCAGATGTTAATGAGGAAATAAACTCCAGAAGGGCTGGGTCCAAGTCTACTTCATTCACCAATATTTGTATAATGAGTGAAATGAGACTAAGGCTATTAAGGCATTTCATAATCTCAAGTTCCATGCTCAAGTAGGGATTCCCCTATCATATGGGGCACCCTCCCATTCCTGGGACTAACACTGGAGTTCTTTCTCCTCATTCAGCAAAATGGGGCACCTCCAGAACACATTAGATGTACCTGCTGACAAAACTGAGCAGCAGTGGGAATGCAAACTACCAAGAAACAGAAATCCCAAAGAAAAGACCAGTTTCCAGCTGCTGAATGAGCCAGGTTTCTGTTCCTTTGTCTGTGACCCACCCCTCCAAGATGGATATACAGTGAGGGGTCCTCTTCCCCAGTGTGGGCTGAAGGAAACTCCCAGAAAGTTGTCTGCCCAACCCCCAACTTCCCCATAAGAGGGAATGTTTGGGGACAAGAGAAAGAACTGTGGGACCAGCCTGGAGTGGAAAGAGAACTCGAAAGGATAGTGACCAGTATTGGGACTCATGGGCTTTATGAATGTGCTGGCATTTTTACTTCAGCTCACATGACAAAAGCAGCCCCTGGCATAGAAACATTCCGTTATGTGTCCCTTTCCAGGTGGTCAGCCAGCTCTACAAACAGCCTCACCTGCCAAGTTCTTTTTCCACTCCACTGTGCCCTGTTTGAAAATGTCTCCTTGGCTCTACCAATAACTTCTGTTCCCTTCTCATTCTCAATAACAATGTCCAACATTTACTGAGTGCTTACTCTGTGTCAGGCACAGTTCTAAAAGATTTACAATATTGGATCATCTCATCCTTCTCACAAACCTATGAATACTATTATTTTCCCGATTTTACAGATGAGGAAACTGAGGCACCAAGCAGGACCCAAAGCTAGGAAATAGCAGAGCCAGGATTGGAACCCAGGTGGCCTGAGTGTAGAGACTACACTCTTACCCATTTTACTCCCCTATCTCACTTCAGGGAGAGAAAAAAACAAGCTTGAAGACAAAAGACTTGGTCCCAGCTTAAACCCAACCAGTCATCTGACCTTAAGCAAATGGCTATTTTCTACGGCTCAGTTGCCACAACTATGAAACAAGGCTAATCAGAGGTGCCCAGCCTAGAAACACAGTATTTTAGTTTTCTAGTCCAGGGCTGGCTAAAAGACATTGGAAATATTGAAATATTATAGTGGAAATATAATGGAAATATTCTACATCTATATCCAATATGGCAGCCACCACTGGTCATACATGACCGTTGAGCACTGGAAATGTAGCTAATGTTGACTGAGAAACTGAACTTTTAATTGTATTTAATTTTAATTAATTTAAATTTAAATAGGCACAGGTGGCTGGTGGCTACCATGGTAGACAGCACATATCTAGTCTATAAGCTCCAGGGGGGCAGATACCATTTCTCTCTTGTTAACCCCTATATTCCCAGGGCCCAGCATAGACCCTTCTCCACAAACTGTGCTCAGTAACTAATTGTTGGACAAATTAAAAGCAAAGGACTTATCAAGTGTTCTAATACTACTTCATCTCCCACACAAGCATTGATTCTTCAGGTTCCCTAGCCAATGATCAGCATCCTTGGCTTGACAAGGAGCTCAGAGCCACCCAATGCAGTATGTTGGGGAACAGCTCTCATGCTTAAAGTTCTTTCTTCCACTCAGTTAAATCATCTCCCTGAAATTTCTACTAACTAGTCCTGGCACATAAACTCATAGGTTTGGGAAAAACAAAATAAGTTATGGAAAAGTACTTAAAATTTGTTAAACACTACAAATGCAGTATTATTAGCAATTCATTTTCATAGTTAAGATGAATCCAATATTATCTTGTAACCACAAGGGCCCTATTAAACAAATAAATGACTGCAATCTATTTGGATGAAGACAATCCTCTAGTGCCCGAGCCGTGGTCCAGAATTTCTGTCTCCACTGGCTTTAATATCAAAGCATTCAAGCCCTCCCAACTCTGTAGGTGAGCCAGGGAGGGTGCAAGAGACCAATAAGATCTCCAATAAGCTGAGCCTCACTCCCTAGGTAGGGTCTGGGGATTCTTGCAGAGTACCTCACGTTTTCATATCTCCTTGATGTACTGTGGTTAAATGGAAATATTCTGAATTTATTATACCCCTTCTATGTGTCAGGACTCTGGTAGACACAGGGAATGCAAAGATGGCTATGATGTGGTCCTCACTCTCAAGGAGTCCACGGTCTAGAAATAGGAGATAAAACTTATCAAGTACTTAATCTGTACAAGGAATTCAACTACGCTCATGAAAAAGACATATAAACCAAACACAATGAATTCAGTGTGACACATGCCATAACAGACGTATGCAAAAACTACTGACACAATGCCAATGTATAAACGAACTAGCTGCTTTAGAAGAGATACCTAGAAGGATCCTTACCTAGCACCTTGCCTTGTACAGAGCAGGTGCTCCATGCATTGAAATGAATCAAACCTTGACCAACACTTAATTTTAAGGCTGAGGAAATTGAGGCCCAAGTAGGTTAAGTGATTTTTCAAGACGCCCTAGGCAGTTAGTGATGGGGCTGGAGCCAGCATCGGGGCCTTGGCACTCACCAGCCCAACAGAGTATATAACGCTGTCTCACAATGCTTTTTATCCTTTGCTGCAGGAGGTAAATGGGCAGGATCTGTTGCCAGTTATTAAGACTATCTTGGAATAAGCAATGGATTTATATTTGTAAAACAGATTTCTACTGAAATCTGAAGACTTCATATCATCTTGGAAACATTCATTCTTCCATTTAACATTCTTGATTTCTTGGGAAGATACTATATATGAGGCACTTGTTTAAGTGCTTGGATAAAGAGATGAAACAAGCTTCTATCAAACCAGAGGACTGCACACACTCATTTATTTCTGCTCTCTCCCAGAACCCCATTAAAAAGACAGTAGTAGAAAGGAGACAACAGAAGACGAGGTATGTCAACAGAACTCTGGAAAGAAGATGGGAAGATGACTGCCACGCAGTATCCAATTTAAATTTCTGCTCTGTCTGCTCGCAGTGCAAGCACTCAGAGAACTAAGGAGCTTTTAGAAAGTAAAGTATACAAGCATGTTTCATGTAAAAACATAAAAGCAGAAATAAAGAACTCAAGAGGGTTAAAGATAAAGCTGAGGACATCTCTCAAAAAGTAAAGCCAAAATATAATAAAATGGAAATTAAATGTTTTTTAAAATTATAAACTCAATCCAAGAAGGAATTCCAACATCCACCTAATAGGTGTTCCAAAGATGATACATAGAAAATGGAGAAAAGAAAAACAAAATTTCTAAGAACTGAAGGATGTGTCTTCAGATTAAAAAGGCCTACCAAGGACCCAGCTAGAGTAAAAGTGTGAGGAAATTTCAAATACAAGGAAAGAGAGAAGATCTCAAAAACTTTCAGAGAGAAAAAAGCAGGTCACCTATAAACGATCAGGAATCAGAATGGCACGGGAATTCTTAACACCAATATGGGAACCTAGAAGAGAGTAGAGGAAGGCCTTCAAATTCAAAGGGGAATGGCTTTCAACCTAAAATTCTGAAACTGTCAAACCGCCAATCAATCAAGTGTAACTATAGAACAGAAATATGTTCAGACATGCAAGTTTGAAGTGATCAACTTCTCCAAACACCCTCTCAGAAACTCCTGGAGGACTAAATCAAAAAAGAGGAGAAATACAAAGCATGGGACTATATAACACTAGGAATCCAGTGGTGGAGGACGGACAGTGGTTAAATGAACAAATATGAGAATGTTTTCACATGAACTATAACAAATATATAATACTAATACAGGGCATTAATAATAGGGTGGATTGGGGGAAAATATACCAAATGTAAGATATGGGCTATAATTAGTAGTATTTTGACCATGCTTTTTCATAGTTTGTAACAAATGTTTCAAAACAATGCAAAGTGGTCGTGGTGGGGGTGTTGTTTGGGAGCCCAATATGATGATATACATGTTTGTTTTGTAAGTTCACAACTTTTACTATACACTTATTGTTTATGTATATTCATGTATAAATTACATACTTTAATAAAATTTTACTAAAAAAAAAAAAAAACAGAATCAGCTACAAGAGTTAAATGTAAGTTGCCTCTGGGGATCAGAGTATGGATGAGTATGGCAGGGTACTGATGATTTTTTATAATATGCCTTTAGTATTATTTATCTTTTATAACAATATGCAAGTATTTTTTTATCAATTTCATTGATACATAGTAATAAAGCATACAATCCATCAAAAGTGTACAATCCATCCTAAGTGTACAATCAATGGTATTTGGTATAATCACATAGTTGTGCATTCATCACTTCAGTCATTACTAGAGCAGTTTCACTATTCCAAAAATAATAATAAAAATTTAAAAAAAATACAAACCAAAAAAGCTCTACCCCTTAACAACCTCTCAATCTATGTTTCCTCAGCTGTACATAGCTACTATTCTTTTTCTGTCTTTCTAATTTATTTGTATTTAAATTTTGTATAGATGGACTCAAAAACAATATGTAATACCTTTTGCCTAGTTTCTTTTACTCAGTATATTTCCTTATTATTTTTACCCTTAGTGGAAGATTATTAATATATTACTACACACTACTGTCCATATTTTGATTTGGTTGTATTATCGCCTATTAACATCTTTTAACATTAGCATACATTTGTAGAGTTTCAAAGAAAAACAGTCTTATGTATGCAATATTACCCATAATCACATTTCACACGAGGTCTCCCTATGCTGTTTCATGTTCCATTTTTTTGCTGTCCTTCTAGTAATATGCTTGACCTTAGACTTTTCCTTTCAACCACTGTCATATCCATATAATAGCACTGCTAGTTACAAACACAATGATGTGCTTTCAACGTTTCTATTCATTTCCAAAGATTTACAAACAATCTTTTTACCAATTCTGCACAGATTAAACCTCAACTTTCCATTCTCTAAACTCATTCTATTTCCTGGTGACCTATATTCTAGTTATTAACTACATGAGTTTACACAATACATGTAGTTCATTATAGCACAATCATACAGTACTTGTCTTTTGTGTCTGGCAGTTGATGGACACCTGGGTTGTTTCCATCTTTTGGAAATTGTGAATAACGATGCTATGAACATCAGTGTGCAGATGTATACCCAGTAGTGGTATTGACGGGTCACACAGCAAATCTATACTCAACTTCCTTAAGAATTGCCAAACAGACCTTCACAGAGGCCAGACCATTCTGCATTCCCATCAACAGTGAAGAAGTGTTTCTACCTCTCCACATCCTCTTCAACGCTTGTAAGTTTCTGTCAATAGTGGCCATTCTAATAGGTGTGAAATATCTCACTGTAACTTTGATTTGCATTTCCCTAATCGCTAGTGATACTAACCATTTTTCCAGGTGTTTTTTCACGATTTATATGTCTTCTTTGGGCAAATGTTTATTCAAGTCTTTTGCCCATTTTTTTTTTTTTAAGATTTATTTATTTATCCCCCCCTTGCTGCTTGTGTTTGCTGTGTCCATTTGCTGTGTGTTTTTTCTGTGTCTGCTTATCTCCCCCTTGCTGCGAGGTCCTGCTGCATCAGCCCACTGCGCCGCGCGGGCCAGCCTGCCCTCACAAGGAGGCCCCGGGAAGCGAACCCGGGGCCTCCCATATGGTAAACAGGAGCTCTATCGATTGAGCCACACCCGCTTCCTTGCCCATTTTTTAATCTGGTTGTTTGTCTTTTAATATTGAGTTGCAGCATCTCTTTATACATCATGGATATTAAACTCTTATTGGATATGTGATTTCCAAATATTTTCTCCTATTGAGTCAGCTGCATTTTCACCCTTTTGACAAAGTCCTATGAGGTGCAAAAGTGTTTAATTTTGAAGAGGTTCCATTTATCTATTTTTTCTTTTGTTGAGCGTGCTTTGGGTATAAGGTCCAAGAAACCACCACCTACCACAAGGTCTTGAAGATGTTTCCCTACATTTTCTTCTAGTAGTTTAATGGTCTTGGCTTTTATATTTAGGTTTTTGATCCATTTTGAGTTGATTCTTATACAGGAAGAGAGATAGGGGCCCTGTTTCATTCTTTTGGTTATGGATATCCAGTTCTCCCAGCACCATTTGTTGAAGACTGCTTTATCCCAGTAGCATGGACTTGGTAGGCTTGTCAAAAACCAGTTGGCCGAGAGGTGAGAGTCTATTTCTGGACTCTCAATTCTATTCCACTGATCAATGTGTTTACCTTTATGCCAATATCATGCTGTTTTGACCACTGTAACTTTGAAATATGTTTCAAGGTCAGGCAGTGAAATTCCTTCCACATCACTCTTCTTTTTTAGGATGCTTTTGGCTATTCAGGTGTACTTTCCCTTCCAAATAAATTTGGTAATTGCCTTTTCTGTTTCTGTAAAGTAAGCTGTTGGAATTTTGACTTGTATTGCATTGAATCTATAAAGCAGTTTGAGTAGGATTGACATCTTCACGATATTTAGTCTTCCAATCCATGAACACAGAATGTCTTTCCATTTGTTTATGTCTTCTCAGATATTTTTAGCAGTGTTTTGTAGTTTTCTGAATATAGATCCCGTACATCTTTGGTTAAATTGATTCCTAGGTATTTGAGTCATTTAGTTGCTGTTGTAAATGGAATTTTTTTCCTGATTTCTTCCTCAGATTGTTCAATACTAGTGTATAGAAACATTACTGATTTTGCATGTTGCTCTTGTATTCTGCCACTTTGCTGAACTCATTTATTAGCTCATTAGACATTTAGTTATTTTCTAAATATAGGATCATGTCATCTGCGAATAGTGAGAGTTTTACTTTCTCTTTTCCTATTTGGATGTCTTTTTGTGATTTTTTTTTTTTCTTGTCTAATTGCTCTAGCTAAAACTTCTAGTACAATGTTAAATAACAGTGGAAACAGTGGGCATCCTTCTCTTGTTCCCAATCTTAAAGGGAAAGCTTTCAACCTTTCCCCATTAAGTACAATATTGGCTATGGGCTTTTCATATATGCTGTTTATCATATTGAGGAAATTACCTTCTATTCTTATCTTTCAAAGTGTTTTTCTCAAGAAAGGATGCTGGATTTTGTTGAATATCTTTTCTGCATTGATCAAGATGACCACGTGCTTTTTCCCCCTTCAATTTGTTAATGTGGTGTTATTACGTTAATTGATTTTCTTGTGTTGAACCACCCTTGCATACCAGGAATAAATCCCCCTTCATCTTGGCGCATAATCTTTTAATATGCTGTTGGATTCTACTTGCAATTATTTTGTTGAGAATTTTTGCATCTATGTTCATTAGAGAGATTGGTCTGTAATTTTCTTTTCTTGAAGTATCTTTATCTGGCTTTGGTATTAGGGTGATGTTGGCTTCATAAAATGTTTTGGGTAATTTTCCCTCATCTTCAATTTTTTAGAAGAGTTTAAACCAGATTGGTGTTAATTCTTCTTGAAATGTCTGGTAAAATTCACCTGTAAAGCCATCTGGTCCTGGACTTTTCTTTGTTGGGCAATTTTTGATCACTGATTCAATCTCTTTAAATGTGATTGGTCTGTTGAGTTCTTTTTT
>JAQZBX010104418.1:0-10955 GCA_029593785.1 Cabassous unicinctus | reverse complement strand
AAATAATCCATTGGTCGAAGAAATTGCAAGAGAAATCAGTAAATACCTTGAGACAAATGAAAATGAGAACACAACATATCAAAACCTATGGGATGCAACAAAGGCAGTGCCAGGAGGGAAGGAAATTTATAATCCTCAATATTTACATTAAAAAAAGAAGAAAGAGCTAAAATTGAAGATCTTATTGCACATCTGGAGGGACTAGAAAAAGAACAGCAAACTAATCCCAAACCAAGTTGAAGGAAAGAAATAATAGAGATCAAAGCAGAAAATAAATGAAATTGAGCATGAAAAGACAACAATAGAGAGAATCAACAAAACCAAAAATTGGTTATTCTAGAAGATCAACAAAATCATAAGAGTATACTATGAACAACTGTATGCCAATAAACTAGACAATGTAGATGAAATGGACAAATTCCTAGAAACATATGAACAACCTACACTGACCCTAGAAGAGATAGAAGACATCAACAAACCAATCACAAGTAAAGAGATTGAAACAATCATCAAAAACCTCCCAAAAATGAAAAGCCCAGGACCAGCTGGCTTCACAGGTAAATTCTCCCAAATTACTCAAGATGATCTAATACTAATCTTGCTCAAGCTTTTTTGAAAAATTGAACAGGAAGTAATGCTACCAAACTCATTCCATGAAGTCAATATCACCCTAATACCAAAGCCAGATAAAAATACTATGAAAAAAGAAAATTTCAAACCCAATTTCTCTAATGAATATAGATGCAAAAATCCTCAACAAAATGCTTTCAAACGAAATCCAAAAGCACATTAAAAGTATACACCACAACCAAGTGGGTTTTATCCCACATATGCAAAGGTAGTTCAACACAAGAAGATCAATTAGTGTAATATACCATATTAATTAATTGAAGAAGAAAAATCACATGATCATCTCGATTGGCACAGAAAAAGCATTTGACAAAATACAGCATCCTTTCTTGATGAAAACACTCTGAAAGATAGAAATCGAAGGAAACTCTCTTCAATGAAAAACCCACGGTTCATATTGTACTTAACAGTGAAAGACTGAACGCTTTCCCACTGACATCAGCAACAAGACAAGGAGATCCACTGTCACCCCTGCTATTCGATATTGTGCTAGAAGTTCTAGCTAGGGCAATTAGGCAAGAAAAAGAAAAAGCATCCAAGTAAGACAGGAAGAAGTAAAACTTCCATTATTTGCAATTTTGTGATCATGTACCTTGAAAATCCTGAAAAAGCCACAACAGATCTCCTAGAACTAGTAGATGAGTACAGCAAAGTGGTGTGATACAAGATTTATATGCAAAAACTCTTAGCATTTCTATACACTAGTAAATGAGCAATCTGATGTGGAAGTCAGAAAAAAATTCCATTTACAATAGCAACTCAAAGAATCAATTATTGAGGAATAAACTTAACCAAGGGCATAAAGGACCTGTATTCAGAAAACTACAAAACATTGCTAAAAGAAACCAAAGAAGGCTTATATAAATGGAAGGACATTTGTGGTCATGGATTGGAATACTAAATATCAAGATATCAATTCCTCCTAAACTGATTTACAGATTCAAAGCAATCCCAATAAAAATCCCAACAGCTTTTTTTTTTTTTTTCAAAAATGGAAAAGCCAATTATCAAATTTATTTGAAAGTGTAAGGGGCCGTGAATAGCCAAAAATGTCTTTAAAAAGAAGAACAAAGTTGGAGACTCTTACTTCCTGACTTTAGAGCATATTACTTAGCTACAGTGGTTTAAAAAACAAAAACAAAAACAAAACAGCATGGTACTGGCATAAAGATAGACATATTGACCAATGGAACTGAATCGAGAACTCAGAAATAGACCATCACATATACGGTCAACAGATTTTTGACAAGGCTGTCAAGCCTATCCAGCTGGGCCAGACCAGTCTATTCAACAAATGGTGCTGGGAGAACTGGATAAAAGAAAAAAAAGAGGACCCCTGTCTTACACATTATGCAAGAATTAACTCAAATGGATAATGAACCCAAATATAAAAGCTACAGCCATAAAACTTCTGGAAGAAAATGTAGGGAAACATCTTTAAGATCTTGTGGTAGTTCTTAAACCTTAGACCCAAAGCATGAGCAATGAAGGTAAAATAGATAAATGGGATCTCCTTAAAATTAAACACTTTTGTTCTTCAAATGACTTTAAGAAAATTGAAACACAACCTACTCAATGGGAGAAAATATTTGGAAACCACATATCCGATAAGGGCTTGATATCCATGTTATATAAAGAGCCATACAACTGAACAATAAAAAAAGACAAGCAACCCAATAAAAAAATGGGCAAAAGATTTGAATAGACATTTTTCTAAAGCAAAAATGCAAATGGCCAAAAAACACATGAAAAAAATGCTCAACATCACTAGCTATTACGGAAATGCAGATCAAATCTACAATGAGATGTCATTTTGCACCTTATACAATGGCCATTATTAAAAAAAAAAAAAAAAAGAAACTATAAGTGCTGGAGAGGATGTGGAAAAATAGGCTCCTTCACTGTTGATAGGAGTGTAGAATTGGTGTAGCCTCTGTGGAAGACAGTTTGGCGGTACATCAAGATGCTGAATATAGAACTGCCGTGTGAACCAGAAATCCTGTTACTAGGAATATGTTCAGAAGAACTGAAAGCAAGGACACGAACTGACATTTGCACACTGATGTTCATAGTGACATTATTCATAGTTGCTACAAGATGGAAACAACCCAAGCATCCATCAACCAATGAACGGATAAACAAAATGTGGCATATACGTACGATGGAATAATATTTGAGCTATCAGAAGAAATGAAATCAGGATGCATATGACAACATGGATGAACCTTGAAGACATTATGTTGAGTGAAATAAGCCAGACATAAAGGAAAAATATTGTGTGGTCTCACTAATATGAAGTAAATACAATAAGTAAACTCTTGGAAGTAAACTCTAGAGTACAGATTACTAGAAGAGAGAATGTGTGCTGAAAATGAGAGCTGATCCTTAATGTATGTATCACTTTTATTGTAAAAGTGTCAAAATGAATAGAGTTGGTAACACATTAGAGTAAGTATAACTTAACACTGATTATTTTTAAATGTGATTGTTACTGAAAGGGGTAGTCTAGGGACGTAAATGTCATTTGAAAAGAAGCAGAGGATAATCTAGGGACTGTATAACGTACTGATTTCAGTGGTGAATGAAGATTGTGGTTAATAGTATAAATATAAGATTGTTCTTCTTTTGCAACATCTTAAAAATATGTTGATACAAAGGAAAATTATAACTAATGTAACATGATAGTTAACAGTAATATTGAAATATTTTTGCAGCAATGGCAAAGAAGATATACCAATTCTAAGGGACAAAAAATAGGGGGGTTTAAGGGGGTATGGGATTTTTCTTTTTGGAGTAATGAAAGCATTCTAAAATTGCTTTCAAGTATTGTTTACAAAAAAGCATTAAATTTGTGCCAACAGACTTGGATCCCAACTTTCAGATCCTAGTTCTAATTCTTGCTGGTTGTTGGACTTTGGGCAATTGGCTTTATCTCTCTGAGCCTCAGCTTCTTCACTTTCTTCTTTGGACCTCTTAGAACCTATCCAAACAGAATTCAGCATAGTGCCTGTCTTACAGGGAAATTCTTGGTAAATATTTATTGTATCTGAGTAATGGTTAGATTGACAGACTTGGATTTGTAAATTTTCATCCTTTCAGAATTTCAGAAACAAATGGGGTCTTTGGGGTCATCTAAGGCCAGCACCTTGGATGGAGTATGGTTTTTGGACAGTCAGCATGTGTTGGGTGGATTCTAATGATAAGTGATCTAAGTTACAGGGCTCTGTGAGACTGAATTGGTTTTCAGATGACATGTAATTGCAAAGTACTGTACATTGGAGTTATGCTTCCCTGGATTTAGGTACATAATGCTAATTGACATTAATGGGGGTTGTGCATACATCAAGGGGAGCACAGACCTATTAGTGTATAAAAAACATTCTACTTTTAATATCCATCTGGTATGCTTTACTTCCCTGGGGCATGTGTATTTTTCATAAATTCAATGCATACTTATCTGCCTGTTCTTCAACCAGTATTTGAGTTTTCTGCTTGGTAGTGTTAGCTTGAACAACTGCCTAGATTGTGAATTTAATACAAGGATTTTATCTTGGCAAGTTTATCAGATTCAGAAATTTGATCATCTGTCTGAAATAAAATATTCCAAGCCAGAAGTGATCAGGGGGGTACCCTCTTCTGCTAACATGTCATTCTATTTGTTGTTTGATCTGGAAAAAAAAAAAAGGTTCTTTGAGATACATTTAGAGCCAAGATGTTTCTAATATTACAATAAAACTATTAACGGGCCCTTTATAAGGAAATGAAAATCTTATCTTTTTGTGTCAGTGATGAGAGAAAAATATATAAGTGGCCTCCAATTATCTGTAATTGCATGAGGTTTTCTTTCATTTCTGTTATCTATCTTCCTGTTTAATCCCATCTAGCATAATTATTCCTTTTGTATTAGTTTTCTGTAAATGGACTTCTGACTGGTTTGAATTGTGAATTAACAATTATTACAACCCTGCTGCCCTCCCCCTCCCCCTTCTTCTCCTTTGCTCCCTATCCCCCCCACCCCCCTTTTTTTTCTCTCTCTCCTTAAAGAAACAGTTTCCTGGAAAGCCAGTTTCCTAGAAAGGTTATTTTGTAATCTTTCTAAAAAAATGGGAAAGATGTACTGTCTTTTCAGAGTATCTATGAACAGTTGAGCAGTTATGTCAGACCTGATATGTGTTTTTCTGAGTGTATTACAGTGCCCGGAATGTCATTTGAAAGTACCAAGTGTAATCAAGGATAGATAAGTGGAGCTGATGTGTTTTTGAAAGAGATGTTTATGTGAAACTTAATTGTATCTTGAGGAACAAGGTAGTAGTAGGTAAAAGGAATTTAACATAATTAAAAGAAATGTACTTTGAATAGCAGACTTTAAATGGATTTAAATATTCTATCACACTGCTGGGAATGATTAATAAAATGTTGTGGAGTAAAATCAGCTTTATCCATCTTCCCTATGCTTCCTGATGGGCTACCCTGTATTATTGTTTTTAAGTTTCCTTTTATGTAATTTCAAATCTGCTATAGCAGGATATTAGATTTCCATGAAATCCAACTGTCTCCCAACATCGATCCCTATCCTCCTCCAAACCCTCTCCCCAATCTAGGACTGGTTCCTGGTGAGGGCTTAATATTCTTATTTAATTGATTCCCCATTTAATTTGACCACTTATAGCATGTTGTCCTTTAGTTAGAATGGTGAGCTTAGGGGCCGTATTCTTGGAGTTTTTTTCCCAATGGAAGTGATAGATTTTCATGCAGCCATCTCGTTCCTCTTTTCATTTCATCTTTGTGATTCAAAGTAGAGGTAGGTAAGAGAGCTGGACCTGGTTAAGTGTAGGCCATAGAAAGTCAAGGAATCCCATAGGCCCTGGTCCTGTAGACTTTAGCCTTCTAGCTACTCATCTGATATGTTATCAGACTAAACTGAATTATAATTATCTGCATTTTTAATTTGTTTTTTTGCCCTATCTCATGCCACCATCTTCAGGGGTTCCTGTTATTCATTTAAGTTGAGATTTCTCATTCTGGCATTCAAAAGTTCCTGAGTAGTGGCACCCAACTCCTGCTTATCTCCTATTTTCTCTACAGGACGTATGTGCCAATCAAGCTAGATTCTTCTCTTTAAAAATATCACAAAAACAAAACCATTTTTATTGATGTATAATTTATATATAATAGCATTCTGGGGAGTGGATTAGCTCAAGTGGTTGAGTGCCTGCTTCCCATGTACAAGGTACCATGTTTGATCCCTGGTACCACCCAAAAACAAATGGACAAAAAGGGCCATCCCTCATTGGGAAGCAGATGTGGCTCAGTGGTTGAGCACCTGCTTCCCACGTGCGAGGTCCCGGGTTCAGTCCCTGGTACTGCCTAAAAAAAAAAAAGAAAAAAAACAAAACAAAACAGCATTCACTCATTGTAAATGTACTGTTTAATGATTTTTAGTAAATATGTAGAGTTGTACAACCATCACCAAAATCCAGTTTTAGAACATTTCAATTACCTGATAAAACTCCCTTGTGTCTATTTGCAGTTAATCTCCACTTTCACCCCTAGTCCCAGGAAACTATTCTGTCTCAATGAATAGGCCTTTTTGGGACATTTCATATAGATGGAATCATACAATATAAGTTTTTTGCATTTGGCTTCTTTCACTTACCAGTGTTTTTGAGCTTCATTCATTTAGCGTGTATCAGTAGTTTGTTATTTTTTATTGCTGAACATTTTTCCATTGTATGTATAGACCACATTTTGTTTATCCTTTCACCACTTGATGGACATTGGATTGTTTTCAGTTTTGGGTCATTATGAATAATACTGCTGTGTACATTCACATACATAAATGTGGACATATGTTTTCATTTCTCTTGGTAGATAATTAGGAATGGAATTGTGGATTGTATGGTAAATTTATGTTTAACTTTTTAAGAAACTATCAAACTGTTTTCTTCAGTGACTTTACCATTTTGTATTCTTAGCAGCAATGCATGAGGGTTTCAGTTTATTCATATCCTCACCAATACTTATTATTGTCTAACTGGGAGAGACAGATAATAAACAAATAAGTGAGTGTTTTAGTTTCCTTGGCTGTTCAAGCAATGCCATGCAATGGGCTGTCTTAAACAATGGAGATTTATTAGCTCACAATTTTGAGGCTGGGAAAAATTCCAAATCAAGGTGTCATCAAGGCAGTGCTTTTCTCCCAAAGACTGACATTCTAGGGCTGGCAGCTGGTGACCATTGGTCCTTGGCTCTTCTGTCACATAGCAAGGCACATGGCGGCCTCTCCTGGTCTTTCCCTTCTCTTCCAGGTTCTGTTGGCCTTCCTCTCTTGCTTCCCATGGCTTTCTCTCTGTTTTCTTTCATTCTGTCTGAATTTCATTCTGCTTATAGAGGACTCTAGTAATAGGATTAAGACCCATCCTGATTGAGGTAGGCTATACCTTAACTGAAGTAACATTGTCAAAAAGTCCTACTTACAGAACAAGACAGGATTAAGTTTAAGAACATGTTTTTCTGGGGGTACATATAGTCCAAACCACCACAATGAGTAAATATTTATTATGTCAATGGTGATAAGTTCTATAGAAAAAATAAAACAGGGTAAGGAGATACAGAATCCTGGGTACGGGTGGGTAGGTTTGGTAAATACTTTATACAGGACTGTCAGGAAATTCCTCACTGATGAAGTGACATTTTATCAGCAGTTTGAAGGCAGTGAAGGAGCTAGCCATGTGGTTTAGGGATGTGTTTTTCAGGCAGAATGATCAGCAAATAGAGAGGTCCTGAGGTTGAAGCTTGTTCATCATCATTTAGGAACAGTAAGAGGCCATTATGACTGAAGTAGAATGAGTGAGGGGACCTAGGAGGAGATGAGGCCAAAGAAATGGGTTGGGGAGGTGAGGGAAGGTCATAAGTGCCTCATAGTCAGGCTTTTGGAGCCATAAGAAGACATCAGAGAATAGCAGAAGAGTGACATGACATGACTTCTGTTTAAAAGGAATAGTCTGGCTGCTGGAATGAGAATAGACCATAGGAGCTGAGGATAGAGGGAGGGAGAACAGTTGGAGGTTGGGGCAGTAATCCAAGATGGTAGCCATGAGGGAGTGGGAAGTGGTTGAATTCTGGGTGTGCTTTAGAAGTAGAGCTGGCAGGATTTGCTAATAGGTTAGATGTGGGTTGTGAATCAGGAGTCAAGATGACTTCCTGGGCAACTTGAAAGATGGAACTGCCATTTTCTGAAAACGAGATAACTGCAAAGGGGAGTGGAAGGAGCAAAAGTTTGATTTTGGATATGCTGATTTTGAGAAGGAGATACAGATAAGGCAGTGTAAGAGGTGTGTCTTGAGTTCTGGATAGAAGTCCAGGCTGGAGATAGGAAATTGGAAGTCAACAGGTGGAGATGGTATTGGAAGTCATAAGGCTGCATGAGATTGTCTGGCAGTTTTTAAAACTATTTGACCATGCCTTACAGTAAGATATGCATGTTATAGTGCAAAGACAACAGAGTAGATATTCCACAAATGATACATCACCCTTATGTGAGGGACACACTGGTATTTCTTATTCTACTCGCCCATCTCATCCCATCCCATCCCACCCCCTCTCATTAAAAAATGTTCACAACTCATTTATTTGATTTCACAAACTGCTCATGGGTCATGACTCATAGTTAGAGAAGCACTGGGGACTGTGCATGGTCAGAGCAGAAAACAGGTGTGAGGACTGATTTTCATCATCCTCTGACATTTAAGTCCATTAAGCAGTGATTGTTACTTTACTGAATGATCCAGACAAATATTCTGTTTAAAATTTGTTTGTATACTATTTATATAGTATATATATAATCTTTTTTCCTTTTGTTAGATTTGGGGGTATTTTTCTGTTCTTTCATTTTCCTGATTTGTGATGGCCCTGCTGATTTTTAATTTACTGGTTCTACAGTTTAGAAAACATGTTACCAAGTTGTTTCATGTATAAATTAAGAACAGTGGGTGCTGAGCCGGCTACTAATGTTAATTGTCAATGACATAAGTGTATTAGTTTTAGGGCATGGGCTTTATTTATGAATCCATTTCAGGGACTCACTTATATCCCCTTCCCACTCTCCTCACCATCCTCCCATAATAATTCTTATTGTTTTAGATGGATGATATTACCAGAGAATTGAGATCTAGGTAGCCGATCATTTACTGAACATACATAAACGCCTTCACACACGTCCGCATGCATACATGCATTCTTTTAGTTTGTTACAAAGGTCTTCACTCTTAGAAATTAAACTGAAAGCAATTTCCAAAGTTACATACTGTGTAATAGTCCTCTAACTGCTATCATGACATTTTTTTGCTTGTTTTGATTAAATAAATATCACTTGTTTTAAAAGTCCTAGCTAGAAAATTTATATGCTATGTTAAATAACAGAATTAATATAAAATTTGACATCTGACTTAGGTGATATAAGATGAAATGTTACAATGACCTAGACATATAGGCATATTTGTTGTGGTAACTGAGTTGCCCACCAGTAAGGATTTCTTCTTCCATTTGCAAGGAGATTCTGATGATTGACCGTGAACTGGATCTCTTCTCCTTGAAGCCACTCTTGCTCAGAAAGTTTCCCTTGAAGTTAGGGGAACAATGTAGAGGCATAATCTGGCTCAGAATATCTGAATTGCTCTTAAACTTCAGGGCAATGCTTGATGATGAAGCTGTTTTTGATTTGTAATTTTGGGGTATTGTGAAGTGACTTAGGGAATACCTTTGACATTAGTATCATTTAGGCAGTTTGAAAACATCACAGAATTTTAAAAAAAGATTTGTGTTGGTGCACAATAAAATAAAAACCTTTTTCTTCAGTTTTTTTTGTGGTAACATATACAACATAACATTTCCCATTTTAATCACTTTCAAATGTAACAATTCACTGGTATTAGTTACATTCACAGTGTTATGCTAACATCACCACCATTGAGTACCCAAACTTTCCATCACCCCAAACAGAAACACTCCATATTAAGCAATAACTTCCCATTCCCCTTCTACCCTCCCCTGGAAACCTTTAATTTATTTTGTCTCTATGAATTTGCTTATTTTAGTTAATTCATGTAAGTGAAATCATACAATATTTGACTTATTGTGTCTGACTTATTTCACGCAATATGATGTCTTCAGGGCTCAACCATGTTGTAGCATGTATCAGAACTTCATTGCTTTTTACTGCTGGATAATATTCCATTGGGTACATATACCATATTTTGTTTATCCATTCATCCATTGGTGGACAGTTGGGTTGCTTCCACCTTTTGGCAACTGTGAATAATGCTGCTATGAACATTGGTGATGTCCATCCATTTTTGGTGCATTTTTAATGTAGAAAAGTAGTTAGACTTATTTGGGAGGTAAAATTTGGATTGTGATATTCAGAAGTGGACCCCAGAAGAATTAAAAAGTTTCCTCCCCTGCCCCATGCCTTGTATATCTCTGTTACAATGTGGGCCCTATTCATGCATATGGGAATAATTAAATACAGAAATGCGGCCTACTTGCTAGCCAGAAAGGATGCCTGGAACATGTGAATGAACTTGGATATTTGTCTAATGTTAATTGGAATATTGTTTTCAGTTGAAGATGCCAAATCTTCAGAAAAGTAATTGGATTTAGCTTCCTATTTAGCAAACTACTTCAAATCCTTGAAGTATCCCACATCCGAAACTAATTTTTCCTGATTGTATCAAGTTTAGTCATGATCAGAACAAGGGTTGACATAGTTTTTTAATATTTAAAATATTTTTGACGAGGTTTCAACACTGTTGCTTGTCCACAAACTTGGTTGTTGGGTGTACCAAAGACAGATGAAATCATAATGCTTTGTGGAACTAGTTTTAAAATATTATAAAACTATCTTCTTGAAATAAACCACATTTATTATTTTTCCTATACATTTAAATTTAATCTCACATTTTCATCAAATCTTAAGAAGCAACACAAAAATGATGTATTTCTTGTTGCTTTCCATATAAATTTATGTGTAACTAATTTAACTCCTTTAGATTCAGCCTAGGAAATATATTTTGTTGTGGTTTTTGAGTCTTGATAGCATTATTCAATTTACAAATATTTAATGTGATGTGTCAAAATATTTGGAATTAGAAAATAAACACTAAAAAGAATAGGGTATATGATCCTTGAAATTCTTGGATTGAAAGATTCAGTTTAAGGAATTTTGTCTACCAAATATTTATTAAGCAACAGTATCAGGAGTGGTAAATAATGATTGGAAGGGGTGTATAAATGTGTTTATGGTATCATTTTTTTTTTTTTTTTAA
>JAQZBX010104417.1:0-10953 GCA_029593785.1 Cabassous unicinctus | reverse complement strand
TCCTTCTTAAAACTATCTCTTACCTTGGGTTCCAAGAGATCAATTTTTTCAAGGCTCTTCTCTTACCTCTCCATTTCTAATGGATCACCTATACAGAAAATTCTTGTCCAAAACACCACCCTTTGACTACCATCTCTACTCATCACATGGTCTGAACACTGGTATTTCAATCAGATTATTTCAAACAGTTTCTTCTAATTTTTCCAACTTTTGTCTATATCTTGACAAGCATTTAAAGATTCCATTTTGAGAGAGTGTGGTCAGCAGAAGCAACTGCTTCCCTTGCTATCCCTTTCCTCCCAAGCACGGTTTTTCCTCAGGTCAATTCCCTGAGCTTGAAGATAGTTATTGGATCCATTCTGAGTGTAGTAGACACTGTGTTGTGCCATCCAGATTCCCATTCACAACCGAAGGACTTATACCCTCAGCTGCCGGGAATGCTGGCAAGAGACAGTGCTCAGCTATCAGCCTTCTCCAGAAAGTTATCTCAGTTGCCAAGACCTTTGCTTAAGGTCATGTGCCGTTCCAGGGGCAACCTGCATCTAATGAAGATAAAGGAAAAGTGTAAAGACAGCCCTCTTGCTATAATGTGGAACAACCCTGAAGGGTTTTCCCAGCTTCAGTGCTCCCTGTGGAGTTGGTCAAGATCTCTTTAGGGACCATACTGGTGCCCAACTTTTCCCTCTGCCTGGTCCCACTTCTCCTACCCTGCAGGTGTTGATCTGTAGAGCACACCCCCAATAAACCCTGTGCATGCAAATCTCTTTCTAACAGTCTGCTTCCCAGGGAGCCCAACTTGCAACTCTGAGTCACCTATGTAGTCAACCTGATTGTTCACTATGTCCAGGTTATCACCACCACATATACGCATACATTCTATTTCAAAATCCCCTATGCTGCCAGGCCTAGCAGAAGCCCACTTCTCACTTGCTGGCCCAACAATTAAAAAGGTGATTTGTGATACTCAGTGCAGCAGGTTATGCATGTGGAACACTTTGAAGAAGTATAAAAGCAACTCTGAAAATGTTCTTTTGAGTGAATCAGTAAAGGAAACATATCAAAGGAAAGAAAGGCAACGTGGCATAAAGCTCTGAATTAAGTCAAGTTTTAGAAAGGAATCATCTTCTACAACATCCTTTAAGTGGGATAAAAACGTAATTTCTAAGACAGTTCCCCATATTCCCAAAGCATGGAAGGGTGTGGACAGAGGATTCAACCTGATTCCTTATTCTCAACAAAATCTCAAGTGGACTTTAAGTGTGTGGAAACTACCATTAGATGAACTCAAAGAAACCCTAGCCTGGCTCTGACAGGCAGGGACCAAGACTTGCCATTTAAGAATTAATCCCTAGCCTTACAAAAGACTCAGAGCCAAATTTAAGAAGGATGAAGAGATGGACAAATGTTCAAGTAGCTTCCAAATTGTCCTTGTTTGTTTTCTCTCTGGACAGTCTGTGACCTAACCTTTTTCACTCTCCAGCTAGATATACTTTCCCAGCTCTCAAGCGTCGCAGTTTATTTCTCAGACTCCTTATAGTCTAATGTTACTGAAGATTGATGTTCCTGAAACAGATCCTTCTTGACCCAGTTCCCAGAACCGTCCTCATACTTGTATATGCCCTCAAGAATAGTTGTGACTCATTTTTAGGCTCATTTTGGATGATGGTTGCTGTGATGTTTGCTTAAAAACTTAAAAAAATTTTAAAATGTGGATGTTATACATAGCCCCACTTTACTAATGAAATATGCATGATGAATGTTAAAATTCAAAGTATTGGTTTAAGCAATGACATCTATCCCCTCATGCTTATTTACATGTGTGTTTATAAAGAAGACCATTAAGGTAAGAATTTGCACCCGTGGTGGGGAGGGTCCGAAGCCCACACCCAGAGACTTAACGTGGTAAAGTTGCATTTTGGTTGTGGAGACTACAACTTCCACTCCTCGGCAATGGTGGCGTCCGGGAGCGGCATGGCCCAGAAAACCTGGGAATTGGCCAACAACATGCAAGAAGCACAGAGTATCAATGAAATCTACAAATACGATAAGAAGCAGCAACAGGAAATCCTGGCGGCGAAGCCCTGGACTAAGGATCACCATTACTTTAAGTACTGCAAAATCTCAGCATTGGCTCTATTGAAAATGGTGATGCATGCCAGATCAGGAGGAAACCTGGAAGTGATGGGTTTGATGCTTGGAAAGGTGGATTGTGAGACAATGATCATTATGGACAGTTTTGCTTTGCCTGTGGAGGTCACTGAAACTTGAGTAAATGCTCAAGCTACTGCATATGAATACATGGCCGCATACATAGAAAACGCCAAACAGGTTGGCTGCCTTGAAAATGCAATTGGCTGGTATCATAGCCACCCTGGCTATGGCTGCTGGCTCTCTGGGATTGATGTTAGTACTCAGATGCTCAATCAGCAGTTCCAGGAACCATTCGTAGCAGTGGTAATTGATCCAACAAGAACAATATCTGCAGGGAAAGTGAATCTTGGTGCCTTTAGGACATACCCAAAGGGCTACAAACCACCTGATGAAGGACCTTCTGAGTACCAGACTATCCCACTTAATAAAATAGAAGACTTTGGTGTACACTGCAAATAATATTATGCCTTAGAAGTCTCATATTTCAAATCCTCTTTGGATTGCAAATTGCTTGAACTTTTGTGGAATAAATACTGGGTGAATACGCTGAGTTCTTCTAGCTTGCTTACTAATGCAGACTACACCACCGGTCAGGTCTTTGATTTGTCTGAAAAGTTAGAGCAGTCAGAAGCCCAGCTGGGACGAGGAACCTTCATGTTGGGTTTAGAAACACATGACCAGAAGTCAGAAGAAAAACTTGCAAAAGCTACACAAGACAGCTGTAAAACTACCGTAGAAGCTATCCATGGATTGATGTCTCAGGTTATTAAGGATAAACTGTTTAATCAAATTAATCTCTTAATCACTGAGTAATGCTTTTGCCTGAAAGACAGTATGAGAAAAATTTGATACTTTAAAACCAGTTATCAAAAACCTTATTAGAAGTATAAGGTGCTCTGAAGTGTTCTAATTAACAACCTGTAATAAAGCTCTTTAAAATTTAAAAAAAAAAAAAAGAAGCCCATTATATGACCAAAATCCAAACGTGAAAACTATCTTTGATTTGCAGCTGTGACCACTGTTTGCGGAACCAAGTGGTTCTCTACTCTGCCTGTCAGAGACACTGTTTTCCCCAAGCCATTGTTCAAACTGGGCTCTCTTACACCCTTTAGAGATTCACTGGATCTGTCCAACAGCTGCTAGTGTTTTCCAGCCATGACCAGCTATGCAGGCCACTCTTGCAGCTGTGATTCAGAGTGTTTTTTAAAAACCTGTTTTGCCTTCTCAGTTTGTAGTTACTTCAGTTCTCCATTCAGTAGGTGCTTGGGTGTCTGTTGCCTACCACTGTAGAGTAGGACTACAGAGTAGGACTGGGTTAATATGAGCATTTGACCAATGCAGGGAGTTGACTATGGTTCAGGGCCTTCATTTTAATTTGTCTATGTGAGTTCTGGTTGTCTATTGATGCTTAACACACTACCCCACACTTACTGGTATAAACCAGCAACAATCATTATTATTATTATTATTATCATCATCATTATTATTATCATCAGTCACATTTCTGGAATTGACTGGGTTCAGCTAGGCAGTACTTGCTCAGAGTTTCTCATTCAGCTGCATTTAGGTGGTTTCTGGGGGCTGGACTCATCTCAAAAACTTCATCATTTGCATGCCTGGTGTTTGAAGCTGACAATAAGCTGGGACCTCAGTCAGAACCATTTGTCACAACATCTACATAGGACCTCTCCATGTAGGCTGGGCTTCCTCATAGCATGGCAGTTAGGTTCCAAGAGAAATCATGCCAGAAAGAACCAGATGAAAGCTCTATTGATTTTTATACCCAACTTCAGAAGTCACATGGCATCACTTCTAATATATTCTATTGATCTATGTAGTCATAGAGGTCCACCCAGGTTCAAGGGGAGAGGGAACGTAGACTCCACCTCTTGATGAATGAGTGGCAAGGTACATTGTAAGAAGAAAATGGGCATGAAAGATACTGTTATGGCTATCCTTGGAAAATACAGTATTCCACAATATATAACTTTTTAAAATTACACAAATAATATATATGTATTGAAGAAAAAATTTTAAATACATATAAGCAATAGTTGCTTTTAACTTTAAACAAGGTTTATAATCTCTAAAGAAGATAGAAGCATAGACAGCTTTGGAATGTTTCATACCTATATGGAAGCCATATTTTCTAATCCCAATGTTCAGCTCTATTGACATTTGTCAATAGATCTTCCAGATACAAAAGGCAGTCTGAGAGATAGTCTGAGTGCTTAAATATTGAGAATTCTGTACACTTCGATGGTTAATGGAGGGTCAACAAGACAAAATATATAAAACCAGAACTATCTCAGGAAACTCACTATGTGCTTCTCCTATTTATAGGATGTTGTAGAGTTCCATTCCTTTCTAAAACTGGACTTAATGCAGAGCTTTATGCCACTTTGCCTTTCTTCCCTTTGATATGTTTCCTTTCCTGATTCACTTATAAGTGCATTTTCACAGTTGCTTTTATGCCTTTTCAAAGTCTTCCACATGTATTATCCCTATTTGATCCTCTGGGAGGCTGTCAGTCACTTGTAGTGCCAAATAGAACAATTAAATAACTATATGGTCATTTTAAATACTCATTTGCACAGTAGATATAGAAAATAAAATATAGTGAATTCATGTCATGGCAAACTACAAGGCCATTAAAATGGTGTCTAAGAATATGTATTATAAGGGGAAATTTACACAATATATTAATTTTAAAATATGATACAAAACTATATATATAATATGGTGCCTTTTGTTTCCATTACATATGTGTATAGAAAAAAAGGGCAATAGGTTAGAGAGATTACAGGTGATTTTATTTGCTTTTTTATACTACCTTGTATTTTCCAACTTTACTAGAGTGAACATACATTAGAGTTTTAACTCAAAAATAAAACTTTATACATTTTAAATCCAAGTTCAGAAGAAAATAATAAAAAGAGAAACCCTTAATTGTGTAATGTCCCTAATGTGGCTTCTACATGTCCTTAATTTTCCTAATTTTCACCATACTTGCTGTCCATCTTACCATTTCACTAATCTTGAAGAGCAGCATATTATCCATTTCATACCTTTTTAGGGGTACATTTCAATTGGGACAGTTATACTACCTGGATGGCTCTTCTTGAGATCTAATTATGCTTACAAATTTTTGAGTTCATTGAGTTTTTCAGTTGATCAGAAATATCATGGGCAGCATATCCTAGTTGCCTTGTAGTGTAGCACATTGCCAGGCACATGGTAGACACTCAAAAACTCTTGCTTGATTGTACCCTAAGGTACTGCTATAGAGAATCACTGAGTAAGGCAGGACTGAGATCAAGTTCTGTTTCACCCCATGAGAAATGAAGATTTAGTTAAGATTTGATCCTCTCTGCTGGATCCAATGGTCATGGCTCATGACACTCAAGCTCAAACAACTTAAAAGTCATGTCTAGTTAGTAAGAATCAGAGACAAGTTTTATACTTAAGCCTGGCTGGCTCCTCTTCACCACACTGGCAATATTATGCAATAATTCCCGATGAACTAGTCTGATTATGACTTCTGGTGTGCTGACTGCTTTTCTTAGGTTAAGTAATACAAAGTGTGGGAATCTTCATATTTACCCTAGCTGGTGAGCAGCAAAAATCACATTGTATCATGTTGCTATTGAAAGTCTCCTCGATAATCACAGAATGTCTTATTATGGGGCTATCAGAATATATATATATAATCCCTTCAAGTATTTAGGGTCACTGGGAGTCCAAAAGAAAGCACTCCTCAAAATTCCTGACTTCTACCCCGAAGTGATTGTTTTCATACTTTTAGATTGTACACTATAGAATCTACTGGTAAAATTATGAGGCATGTGATAGTAGAAATGCATTACAGCCCAAACCATGAAGGATTGTGAATTTACACTTCATTCGGCAATTATTATGTTTATTGTAAATTTAAAAGAGTAGAAGGTAGTCTTTTTGAGATGGCTTAAACTGTTAAATTAATATTCCCATTTCAAATAACTCACTTGGTGGGAGTAATAATTTCACATGCCAGTGTGAATAAAGAACAGGGAGCAAATACAAGAATGGAGGAGATGGAAATAGCATTTGATAATTTATCAATATATGAACGCTTGCATTTAAGTTTTTATTTGAAGGTAAATACTAGAAGGATGGATAGATGTGAATATGTGGTTGATTAGAGCATCAGAGAGTGGGATGAGGGTGCATGGACTATAATGATGAGTCAGCCATTTGGGCTGAGAGTCAAAGTGTGGCATATCTACCTGTCACGTGTGAATAGAAAAACAGCATTTGTGTTTTACTCGTCTTGAATTGGATTCATTTACTATGTTCAGCAAGTAATAAAAGTCAAAATTTATATATTTTTAACCAAGTAAACATAAATAATTATAAATTCAAATAGATATTTTCTGAGGGCTTGTGGGAGACATTTGTTCAACAAAAGTATGCATTATCTCTCATAGAGAGAGCACCTCTTGTTTTTCCTTCTACTTCTTTGGTAACTCTTCAATCTCCTTTACAAGTACCTCTTTCCCGTCCTTTCCCTTTAATTTTTAGTGTTCCCAGGTTTCCATGTTCTGTCCTCTTCCTTTACCACTCTGGAAAATCTTTTTGGGAAGTCTTACCTTCATCCATAGCTCCCATTGATATTAATGACTCCCTGTTTATATCACCAACCCAGGTATCTCTCCTGTGCTTCAGACCCATAAATCCAACAGCCTCTAGACATCTCCACCTGACTGTACTAAAAGGACTTCAAATTAAATAGTCTAATATTGATGTCATCATTTTCCCAATCAACCTGACATAACTTCAGCTTCAGGCTTTCATTGTGTCTTGCCTTGATCATAGAAAAAGCCTCCAAACCACTCTCTGTGTTTCCACTCTAGCCAACTTTCAAGCATTCAATTCAGCATATGGGGAAGGGTAATTTGTTTGTTTAAAATTCTTCAGTGTCTTCCTATCACCTTCAGGACAGGTATTCTAGCCCTGCCTAGGTCTCCAGTCTTATCTCTTGCCTCTTACTTCAATCCCTTCCTGAACCACTTGCAATCCCTTAGACATGGGTTTGTTAGATGCTTTAGATTACAGGAAACAGAGATTTAATCTAGCCATCTCAACAAGTCAGGATTTACTGTAAAAACTTTATAAGATAATGCAGGAGAAAAGAAATACACAAAACAAGGAGTAGCTGCCATTTAAGACCTAAGGCAACAAGCCATTTGGTCAACCCTTGAGTGGAAAGATTCTATAGAGCTTTGCAATAGTGTTCTACCATGACTCTTTGACTCCTTGATTATCTTTATATATCTCTCATTTCTTCTTCCACTACCAAATGTCTGATATTTTCTATTATTCCTGTTCGGTAGCCAAAGGTAGGGCTATTAAATACAGACCTAGTTAGTTGTCATTGTTCTTCTAGGAACAATTTCTGGCCACAAATCTCCTCATATATTGCCAGCCAGCCAACCAGAATTGGTGGCCCTTGAGCCATGTGCCCACTCCTAGTCCATTAAGTGGCTACTCTTTGCTAAGATGTCCTCCCTCAAAAAGAGATAATGGGCCAGGCTGGGACTATCAAAATACATAGTGGATAATATATTATCCACTATAGATTCACAGGCTATGAATTGAGGCGGGCAAAAATATAACTTTTCCTTTTCTCTGACTGAACTACATTTCTGTCCTGAACCCTTATTCTGTTGATAGCAAAAAGGTAGGGTTGGTTTATTTAAGGTAAATCGTGCAACTCAGAGTTTTCTCAGTCAAAAAAGAGTTCCTCACTTTCTGCTTTTCTCTATGTCTTAGTTTGGGTTACCCTAAAAGCAGCATCTGAGACATGGAGTTGGATTCTAATAGTTTATTTTTTGTTTTTTATTTATTTTATTTTTCTAGTAGTTTATTTTTGATGTAACCTTTGGAAACAGGGGTAAGAGAGTAAGAATAGTGAGACAAGGAAGAAGGACAAGAGAGTAAAGAGTTTGTTACTGAGCTGTGGGCAACTGGGGTTCTATCCCACCAAGGATCCTCAAGAACTGGATAGAATGCAACTCATAATTGTCTCTGAAGAATAGGCTGCTGAAGCATGTATCTTCAAACACCCACTCCTCATAGATTGAGTATGACAGTAAAGTGGAAAATCTAGGTGCATGCTTGGGATCATTTGCTGATAGAATGCACAAGAACTGTCCACCAGAGCTGCAGCTTATATCTTAAGAAGGCCAAAAAGATATAGTGTGGGGCACCAAAATTTTCTACTATACTCCAGGAGAAAAGCCTTGATGTATCCTGTGTGGATGGGAAAGAAATGTCTGGTCTTCAGTTGTCATCACCTTTCCAAGCTGCCATCCACCGAGACATCTAAGGCTTCACTTATCCACAGTCCTTGTCTTCTACCTCAGCTAATGGATTCTGAGGCATCCACATCTCTCTCTGATCTCCTATTGTTATGTATATGCAGGTCAACCTGTGCCCTCCTTCACATGACTACAGAGCTCCACAAGCCACCTGCTACTTCTGCACTCCTCTCAGGGAGAGGCTTGGAGTGAGGGCTTGAGGACCTGTTCTCAGGGACACACACCAAGGTCTAACTCTAATATTTGCATCTCCTGAGCCTCCTTTCTTTTACACCAGCCTGTGAGAACCCTGTCTAATTTAAGCATGTAGGGAAAACAGACCTGACTGATTTTGTATTTTTCCATGCATTTTATTTATGGCATAAACTTTGTGTCCTGAATTATTCAGGGCTCTGACTCTATATACTATTCTTGCATCTCAAAATTTGTTTCCCTCAACATTATTGTCTGCCGGGAGTTTCAAAAGGCTGTTTTGAGACTGAAAAGCTGAGCACTGACTCCTTTATTTCCCCTTGTATTTCTTTTGAAACGACTGTACCCCAATAGCAACAAGTATAGAATATTCTCTCATATTTGGTTTTCAGAAGCAGACCTGGAGATGAAGATTTGTGTGGAATTAATTTATTAGAATGTGTTCCCAAAAGAAGCCAGTAGAGGAGTAAGGAAGTGGAACAAGGAAGGGAAGGAGGCCAAGCAAGGATGTAATATCAAGCTAAATCCTGCAGAGAGTAACTGTGGCTCCATCTCAGGCTCTATTTCTGGAGGTCACACCTCAGAGGTTCCCCCTCAAGGGACAAGGGAATTGGAATATTTATACTCCCATCCCAACAGTCATTTGGTAAGAGCTGCCTATGGGAGGGAGGGATGGGAGGTGGGGGAAATTGTGGCATAAATTCACAGGTACTTCTGCAAAGTGTATTTCAGCAGCTTGAAGGAAGCTCTCCCACAAAGGAGATGCAGATACTGGCTGTTGGGAGTGAAAGCACACCAGGAAGAGATGTACTCGAAAACCAAAAAGGAATCTAAGGGGTTATGAATAGAGTTCCAACAGCATCTGCTAGAAATACCCTCACTATTACTTGAATAGGGAAGTGGGTATGAGCAACAGGAAAGAAACACTGTTCATATTACTGAAAGAAACATGGGATAATATTTCAAAATATAACCTTGCCATTTGTATCTACTAGGCTTAACTCCCCATGTCCCCTTGTTCCACCATGAATTTCACATGGGGTTACTGAGGTTTAAACAATTTTTTAAATAGAGAAATCGTAGGTTTTCAGAAAAATCATGTAAAAAATGCACCATTCCCATATACCCCACCCCCATTATTAACGATTTGCATTAGTGTGGTACCTTTGTTACAAATGATGAAAGAATATAATAATTGAACTATTAACTATAGTTCATAATTTACATTAGGGTGTATTTTTTCCCAATATACCTCCCTATTATTAACACCTTGCATTAGTGTGGTTATATTTGTTATAATTCATGAAAGAACATTTTTTACAATTGTCCTCTTAATGATAGTCCATCGTTTATGATAGGGTTCACTATGCTGTACAGTCCTATTTTTATCTTTTAATTTTTATTCTAGTAACATATATATTACCTAAAATTTTCTCTTTTAACTACATTCACATATATAATTCAGTGCTGTTAGTGACACTCACAATGTTGTGCTACCATTACCACCATTCATTTCCAAAACTTTACAATAAATTGAAATAGAAATTCTGTCAAATTAAGCATTAACTCCCCATTCCCTACTCCCAACCCAGCCAATGGCAACCTATATTCTAGATTCTAACTCTATGAACTTGCTTATTTTAATTATTTCATGTCAGTGAGACCATACAATATTTTTCTTTTTGTGCCTGGCTTATTTCACGCAACATAATGTATTCAATGTTCATCCATGCTGTCCCATGAACCAGAACTTCATTCTTTTTTAATGTTGAATAATATTCCATTGCATTATATATACCACATTTTGTTTATTCATTCATTGGTTGATACACACTTGGGTTGCTTCTATCTTTTGGCAATTGTGAGTAATGCTGCTATGAGCATGGGTGTGCAAATATTTGTTTGAGTCCGTGCTTTCAATTCTTTTTGGTATATATCTAGAAGTGGGATTGCTGGGTCATATGGCAATTCTAAGGAACTAATTCTAGCTTTCTAAGGAACTGCCAAACTGTCTTCCACAGTGGCTAAACCATTTTATATTCCCACCAACAATGAATGTTTCTATTTCTCCACATCCTCTCCTACACTTGTAATTTTCTGTCTTTTTTTAATAGTAGCCATTTTAGTGTGTGTGAAATGGTATCTCATTGTGGTATTGATTTGCATTTCCCTAATAGATAACGATAAGCATGTTTTCCAGCCTTTTGCCCCTTTTTAATTGTGTTTTTGTCTTTTTATTGTTAAAAGGTTT